>JASANE010012149.1:0-18546 GCA_030248225.1 Trileptium ribeirensis | reverse complement strand
AATTGGATGAACTAGAGCGACGTGACTGCATACATAGTGATAGTTCTCGACCACGTCTTTTACCCCTAGTGGAAGGTGAAGCTCGAGTGGTTTCTTTGCTGCCGCTTACTTTCAGTTTGGATAGTTCATGCGTTAATTTTACAATTGTAGCGGTCTTCCACTACGATTCTTCTCATTGTTCGGTGATTTTCCGCATTGATTCCTGTTATTAATTGAGCTTTCATTGATTCTGCGAGTTTTGAGCTTGTTGTACTGGGTCTAGTGCTGTATCGACAATGCTGTTAACCTGACTTTGCAATAATTCTAACATTCCATCTATTTGAGCTAATGTTAGTGTATTATTTCTCATACTATGTCAAATATCGGCAATGGAGTTGAATCGTATTGCATTTGGTTGATAAGTAAGATCCATCATCGGGTCAATATCCACAATTGGTGGTGGTATGGGTGCTAGCGCCATTTAGGCTGGTGGTAACACTTTCCTTGGTACTTAAGGAATTTTCAACATTCGCATCGGTATCTCCTGAAGTTGCGGTTGACACTGAATATACTCATAATAAGCCATACACTTGAGCTAATGTGGCATGTAAAGAAGTGAGCGGATTCTCCGGATCAACTTCAGGAATTGCTTGTTGTAGCGGCGCTTCCGATTTTCGCTGAATTGGTGCCTGGTCAAGATCAGTTGCGAGTTTGTCTTACAAAGCCAGTATGAGCGCTATGTCATGGAAACAATGTACTCGGCTAGCTAAACACTAGAAACTAATGCTTGGGTTAACGCTACTTTATCCATTGATTGTTGCTGTTCCATCATCGGAACTTCAATTTCCTCCTCTTCGTTGTAATTGCTCAATAATTTAACTACCCATGGCCTGAAATAGCAATTGCTTACGCGCAGCTGCAACTTCACCAGCAACCCATGTGTTCGTCCATACACGCTGGCTGGCTCTGTTTAAGATCTCGCGGAGGTTTATATTTATCTAATCGACGCAATCAATGCATGTGTCCAAATATTGCACCCACATAGTGCTGTCATCAAATTCTTTAGGTACATCCTTATCTCGCAACGCTATCACCATTGCTTCACTTTCATCGCCGAACATTTGTTCGATCTGTTGTTCAGTGTCCGATTCATTCTTCTGTCTAGCTGGACGCCATTTTGCTAATCGCTTACGGCCAGTGCGATATGCTGAACGTTGCCGGCGTAGCTTTTTGTTGAATCCGAAATTGCTCAAATTCCACTTGACATATAGGACAACGATCTCGATATGCCCTGTGGTGTTTTTCCGGAGCAGCAGATATCTGCGTCTGTTCTGTGTTAATAAAGCCTAATTGCAAATTACGTGTTCGTTGCAAGTCTGTCAGTTCTTGTGTGTGTGTAAACAGTTTATTTCGATCTTCGAGCAATCATCCGCTTAAACGAACCACAAAATCCGATTCTTCGTTATCATGTGAATTGATGTTATACAAATTATTAAGCTCTTTCATATTCCACTTACTCACAGAACACTGACCTGTAGAGCAACGCGTAATCGCACCCGTCACATTTTCCTGTAGTTAGGCTCTAAGCCGTACCAATTCCGGTGCTACTGTTATATTTTAAGTATTTATATCAATCGCCGTGATTTCGAAAATCTTTTGGAATTCTTTTAATAAATTTCAAATGTGCTGTCTATCATGTCGAATGGTAGGTGGAAAGAAGTCCCCACCAATACGTTATCGTCTGCCCGAAAACCACTAACATACTATCTTCTGCTCCATATTTTAACAATGTGTGGTAAAGACGGTATGACAACATCCATGACCTGTGACCGTTTCGAGAAACTTGACGAAATGAGACGTGGGCTAATACAGCCGTACCGTAAGTGATTATCAATTTTCGAATACGATGCACTAAAATATAGCACATTCGCTTAAGACTGTATCGTCACCAGCAGCTAGCTGAAAATCTATAGAATTAGTGCGCGGAAATGGTTATCGATAACGGAAAAATGCTTAGTTCCAGATTCACTGGTCACAATCTAGCGCGCACCAAATTTTCATGGCATCTACTGGCTCGAAAAAGTTATGTAACTCCGGCAGCATACTTGTCCTACCAGAAGGTACTTGCGGCAAACTACCACTGAATGACAACAGCTCGAATATGTCGACCACGTCTTCGACCGTACCCACTAGTAAAATTACGGCCCGATTTCGTTCCTATCCTTAGGCTTTTAGCTAACTAATCTGGGGCTACCCAACGTTTGGCCGACCTCGGTAGCCATTCAAGACATCGGATGGGTCGCGGCCAATACCATTGCTATGCAACTACATGGCTTTCCGAAACTGAGACTGCTGGGCATTACTGGTATTTACACCTTCAGTGTCACACCCTACAATATTTGTAGCCGCATTTCGAGAAATGTCGATAACGGGTTGAATTTGGCTTCACTGGTCGACTACTACTAACGCCTTGCTCATAATTTGTATTCCATCTCTCGAATAAAACGCTAGTTCCAAACGGAGTATAGTCCATGATACAAGGGCCCTGTTGGTCGGTCAATCACATGACCATTTGCCTCATCCCCGGAACATTCGTCTACTATCCTCTGATGCCTCATTCATGCTCCTATATTGAGCATAATGCTTATCTTCTGAACAGTCTGCCATAATCCAAATATATGTCTTCCAGAATTTTATTAATTTAGTGTCGCAATTTATTAAAATCTACTGCTGCCGCTATAATTTTGCGTAATTGATGTATTTTTGAATAATCAGCAGCTAAAATAATACAATGTTAAAGTATAGCAATTCATGTACAACTTACAAGGCAATGCACCACGGCGGCTACGCGCATCATTCAATACGATTTTACTGATATACAGTCTAAGAAATACCACGTTGACACGGAAGAATGTAACGCAGTAAAATTTTAGACTCAAATCATACGAATTATGTTTTATAATCGTTTATATAGACGTTTGCTATTAATTATGAATTTAGCGACTAGCTTCGAGAGCAACGATGACGGATATAGAATTTTATAGTTTACAGCATTAGAAGACATTACTTGGGTTCGAAAGCAACTGTCACTAAGAGCTGAGAGCGAATATAATATATATAAATAACTTTGTTGTAGATCCGACCTGGACTTGGATGATGAATTAATCAATATTTGATGTGTTGACATGCGGTAACGGTAAAATATCATAGACAAAACATTTGGAATTACAAAGATTGCCACGTGACTACGTTAATTGGAGTGAGTTGATATATTTCTGTCACATCGAGAAATTTTGAATATTTTCGCATACCTCAAAAAAGATTTCAATTTTACGACATGATGAAAATCCTAGAAGGGAACCGTAAAAGAATACCAAGGTAGTTCCGTCCAGCTGCTATGACCACGATATTCTTTTCAATCCGTGGAGCTGTTAATTCGCATCATTTTCAGTGTTTATGTAGGTTATTCGAATTGGTGACTTTATTATTAGATCCAAAAGCTAATAAGTACAGCCATTGATAGCGATACTATGCATTAACACAGCTTTGCTCTGAAGGCATCCTCGTGATTTGCCCGTTGGAAACAAAAAATCTCACTAGTCTAAATTTTGGCTAATAAGTAGTTATAGCTGCCAATATTTTATCATGTCACAAAAATTTGTATAATATAGCCATCACCGTTTCGATATATATACGACAGCCATTTTTTCTCTGATATTCGTATACTACGCTCGAAGATTTTTCGCAATTGATAATTTTAACTCGAACGAATATTTGTAATGCAGTATTAAGGAACGAGCACTACGCAATAATCTGCTGGGTATGGTTTTAATATTTTTATTATCCCGATGAAATCTAATTGCCTGGTTACACCAAATCTATGCATGTTCGGCATGACGAAAAATGCTTAAAATTTAGGCTATGGCCGCCCGATGGCTAGGATGTCGGTGGTTAGGATGACATCGACGTCAATCGCATCCACCCGTTATATTCGTGTTACAACTTCAGCGATTTTTAGTAACTTCAATTCCCGCCTAATTTCCCATCCATTAGTCAATTTATCTAACTTTTCATCATTCACTTTGGCTTTGTCGGTTTCAAGCGTCGGATTTTCGGTCTCCCAAATGGATGCATCAGACTTTACCGATAAAATTGGAGCTGGAGATATCGCGTACCCAGTGATGCTGACGACATGGTTTATATACTACTTCGTAGTCAAATTCTTGCATGCGCGTGACGAAACGTAGAAACCGAAGTGTAAAGCAAATCGATCGAGCGCGTTTTCGTCAAAATTTGCATTGATAAAGCGTGGTCAGTAACAATCGTTACAAAACTACTCAGAATGAAAAGGTAAAATTTTATCACAACCAGACCGACGGCTAGGCATTCCCGTTCGGTTATGCAATACCGTGTATCAGCATCATGTAACTTATGCCCACCCTAGTGAATCAAGCGCTTATTTGTCTTAGGAAGAACCCAAGATCCTTTTTGCTTGCGTCAGTACATAAACTAAACGGCTTTGCAGAGTTCGGAAATGAAGTATCAATGCTGTCGTTAACACCACTTTCAATCGTTCGAATGTTACCAGGCATTAATCAGTCCAGACTCAGCAACCGAACTGAACTTACTCGACTGTTTCGTTATCTCGCGTACTGGCGCAGCATTCGGGCTATATCCCTCGATGAATTGGTGGTAGTATCCCGTAAGACACAAAAGCACCTTACTTCGATGACATTATTGGATCTTTCACATTCCTGGATCTCTTGTACCTTAGCAGGATCCACAGCAATACCATTTTATGATACCACGTGGCCCAACAACAACTTCGCACTTCCTTCCTTTCATCGTGAGACATTTAAAAATTACATTCATTTCAAAATCTACCAAACACTCCGTGAACCAAAGGTACTAGAAACTTTCGTTTTAAGTCACGCAGAAACCTGCTGAGCAATAAATTATCACAGTCCCTGTGCCTACGTTCAACGGAACAATTGGCTTTTATGCCATTGCAAACAAAGTTCACCCGCAAAGTCAGCGGCTGAACCCTTCTTCGGAAGTTGCAGAAAACGTTCGATTTCATCGACGAATTCTTAAAACCCTTTATTTACCATCAGTGCATTGCATATGTACCGTTGGTCCTGAAGTGTGTTTCTGAGAACTAATGGCATGCTTTTACCCTACTTGTGCTTATTTTTGCATCAATTACACACGAAACCTTAGCAATGGATGTCCAACCCGTTGGACAGTGGTACAATGTGACTTGAGCTGTCCCAATACCACTGTCCAGTGGGTTGTACAATGGCAAATAACAAAAAAATATGAAAATTAAACCAAAAACAAATAAGTGTAAACATTGTAACTGTATATAACACTAGTATTTTGCTTCTGAGATTATTTTGACACTTCTAAAATCCACCATTACAGATTTATCGAATGCTTCTATTGTGAAACGCTGCAAAACAGTTAGAGTCTGGCTTCAAACAAAGATGAATTTGACATTTTGTGCAAATCCACAGTGAACGCTTGGTGCATCCCTGAAGTTTACATCGCGTTGCGTTCTTCGCCTGTTTGAATTGTGGCCAATGTCCGACTTGATCCAGCTGAGCATCGACGGTAGTTCGCACGACCTCCACGTGGCGCTTTTTCGGTGGCTGAAATTTACAATAGGATAAATAGTATTATTACTCCTTATTACTACTATTTATTTCCGGCTACTATGAAGTACATTGCTACTAACGTTCTGTGTATACATACTCAAATGTAATAAAAAAGCTTTACCTTTGGCTTCTTGGCTTTATTCGGATTTAGATTGATGTCCACAGCTTCACCTGCAATGTAAGCTACAGTCAAAAATTTACTCTAACCTTTGGCTCGTTATCCTCCGTCTCGGACTCCGTGTCAGCATCCCCTCTTTTATCCGTTTCGACAGCATCCCCACTTTCATCTGTTTCGTCGGCTTCGTCATTGTGTCGAGAAATAGCGCCTCGCAATAAAGAATTGGCGATTTCTAATTTGAACGTAAATAAGCTTGCTCGATCACGGACTGCAGGTTGGCCCTTGTTATGTCTGTAAAGAAGCCACGCATTTGATACAGCCATGTCAATAACGTGATAGATTATGCGCCTGTACCTGAAAAGATGAACAAAACTAAGTTTCTGATTCATGTAATCGAGTGAGAGAGTGCACAGTTGCATCGAGCCCGTACAAAAAATAGGCGGCCCTATAGCCGCGTCCCCCTTCGGCCCTGTCTGCAACATGTCCACATTTACAGTATGTATATACGCATTGTACATTGCAATGCATTTCATAATACTCTTTAGTATGCAGTAAATCGGCAAACATGGCATGAAGTAACTCACCAGGTTTTTGACCGCAAATGAATCGAATACAGCGCGGTAAGCATGTCGGCCTTGTGCACACCGCCCATATGACGATTGTACGGCGACAGCAAAGCGGATGATGCGACAGCTTGTTTTCCTGTGAAATTCCGTGTTCTTACGAAGCGTTGTATGGTAGATTTCGGGTTTTCGCCGACGTAATTTGATCCAAAAATCACGCGACGGTTGTCATACCATTGTAGGACGCTGACGTTACTGCCACTGTCAGTGAATACCTGCATTGTACCACGACCCTGCTTCGCAAGTTCCTTCTCGGGTGATAGCGGACACCCTTTTGTTCTGTTGACGCGCATCGTACAGACGGCCCAAAAGTGCCTGCGAGCGAGTTCGACAAGCAGTGAGAACGACGCAAAAAAGTTATCAAAATAGACCTTGGTATTTTTAGCACAACCGGCAAGTATCTGGAGAACCACTTGCCCACCCAGTCCGAACGCAACCCTTTCATCGGATGTATTTGACGTATTATTTGGGCCTTGTACAGAAGACGAGCGCCGAGTGTGGATCCGTGTAGTGTTGCCGGAAACGACACCCATTCGTTGACCTTGATAGATGTCGAAGTTGTAGATGTAACCTGAGGATCCGCAGCGCGCCCATACTTTATAGCCATACCGCGTAGGCTTATTGGGAAGATACTGCTTCACGGAATGCCTACCGGTAAACTTAATCATCATTTCGTCGACACTCATATATTCCTCCTGCTCTACGGCTGACAAAAATGCATCACGGACCATGTTGAGCAATGGCCTGATCTTAAACAATTTATCAGCGTTAGGGGTACCCCGAGGCGGCATGAGATCGTCGTTATTGAAGTGAATACAACGCAATATTTGAAAAAACCACGTACGTGACATACAGTTCGCAACTGGATCCATACGGGTCCCAGCAGCCCAGTACATTTGCACTTGAGGCAAACGTACACATGAACAATACATAACTATTCCAAGAAATTTCTTGAATTCTACGGCAGAAATTGCTAGAATATGAAGCTCTTTTCTAGTAATGTTGTAATTCGTTTCACCGACGATGTGTTGAATAACTGTATCAGGAAAGACCGCCTTGAAATACTCAGTGAACGGCGCGTTCTGACTTATTGCGGTAGTCAAACTGAAGTCGCCTGAAAATTCGTGCTCTACAGCGTTTATGTCGCGTGGCTCCCAAGACGGTAGATCGGATAGTCCCGTTGTCGTTGCCGCCTGAGGCAACAACGATGACAGCGGAGCATTGTCGTCCCAGGTGTCACTACCTGGATCGTTTCCATCGTTATTGCCTCGAACCGTTGGGTTCCCCTGAGTGTCACTGCCATTTTCATCACTGCTCCCGGAATCGCATTTGTCACTGCTGTCGATATTTTTGTCATCAACGTAATCATCCTCGCTTTCATTTGTTATCTCGCTTTCGATATCAGAGTTTTCAGCAACATAATCATCATCACTTAGTTCAGGATCGAGACCCGGAATAATAGGCTTAAATTTAATATTTTTTGCACGCATACTTTTGAATACCTTGCTCATTTTGCTAATATATGCTACTTAGTACTAATATAATTATTAGTTCTAATATTTCTAATTAATTGCTGAAATATAGACGCAGTACACATGAATTATATATGCATATATATAATATATCCAGAAATGTTGTGATGCAACTATATACCATTGGCCAACCGGTTGTACATCACAAAATATCATAAGTTGCTCACTGTATGCCACTGTCATATTATCAATACATTGGACTTGTATATTTTTAGTTATACAGTCGGCTGTACAGTGGCTAATAATTGCATTACATGACATGCTTATAGCAGACAGCTCTACTACAGCCTGTACCAGATTTCAGTTGACCCTACCTAGAATCGTGGTTATTAGGGGGAATAATTTTTTTTTGTCACTATGGCTATAAGACCCTTAGGTTTGCTTACATTGCACCAGGTGCCATATAGTGCAGGATGTTTCTTTTGTACTTGAAAGACAGCAGAACAGAGTGAACTGCACCCTGTAAATGACTCGTTTTTATAGGTAACTAAATCGAATGGAGCGGAACTACTTAAGTGACGTCCAACGGGTTGGACATTGGTAAATAAAGGGCATCATTCACAGAAAAGTGCGTGCACGAATTGCACACCGCAAGCTATTGCAACGACAATGTTGCAAGAAAACAATATTGAATACAATAATTATTTTTGCAAACATAGCGCAATCAATAGCGCAAATAAAATATTGCTGTTACAATAACATTGGCTTTTATTGCACCCTCAAAAGCAGAAGCAAAAATATTGCCGCTACAATAATATTGGCTTGTATTGCACAACCGCAGAACGGTCGAGTTATTGCTGCATCAAAAGCAGTTCGTTGGTTATTGTAGCAACAATATAATGCTCGCTGAGTTTGATAATGTGCCCATCCAGTTTGATATTGGTGTACCACTCGAGTTTGGTATTGGTGTCCCCTCTTATTTTATATTGGTGCTCCCTCCAGTTTGATATTGGTGCCGGATTGCAGTTTGGTATTAATGGTGCCCCTATGCTTGATATTTGTCCCACGCCTAGTTTGATATTGGTGCCACCCTCTAGTGTGTATTGGTGCTTGGGGACGGGTCATGTACTACTTCTTGGAAACCACTGCACATCAGCTACTTTTTAGGGTATTAGGTCCGGGCTGGGCCTGCTTAGTAATTACAAGGAACGGACCTGCTCTGTTGTCATTCGGGACTCCATTTAAAATCTACATCGGAACCAAATTTTACAGCGCATTTGCTTTGTGTAAGCTCTTACGTCGGGTCGTGCCCGATCGATGTTTTCGCACCGCTGTCTTTCCTTACCAAAACTAAAATGCCATAACATTTCGCCCAATCTGAAACATAATGAGACCAGCTCCACGTTTATGCCAGCGAGTAACCACAAACAACTCCGAGGTACAACTGTCACGGTGAAATTGCATAAAGGCACGTGGATGTAACAATAACGTATTATAGTGTGTATTGCGAGCTGTTTGTATTATATTGTTGCGAGTGATACATTATTTGTATTCCAGTTATGCATTTCGACAATTATTTGGATATGAGGCAAACGAATTATTACGTAAAAGCTGATGTTCCGTAGAAGTTGAATGTGTGTTGGTCAACACGCACTATATGTTGCATTTCGAATTATATTCCTGAAATTGAACTAAACCATCCGCCTGTGACGCTCAGCATATTCACATGTCAATACATTGATATATATCATCAAGAAATAAAATTCGCCTACGTATTGAAATTTGCTGCATCTCGCAGTGGACGAAATTTATATAATTATAAAATTTTGACGCAGACTGCCTTTTACATAATTTCAGTTGATTTGCAACTTGGTAAATCAAGTGTATTGGTTCTAGACGGCTTTTTGCACGCTCTCATGTGGAAATAGAATTTAAATCTAATTAAGAACTATGCCAACTTCAATGCCACGTATAAAATTTCATATATTGCCGATAGAAATAATGTTTATTGATGTTAGGCAAAGAAAAAATTGAAAGAATTTAATCTAAAAAAACAGAACTGGAGTACCATCCTGTCACGGAAAATTTGTACGTCTTACGTGAAATTCCACTAGATAATTAACAATTTTATAAGCACGATTCGCAGCTACTATCTGCTCCTACACAATGAAAATACTCTATTATTTCACTAAGACTGTGTTGTAAGTCGCGCTAAATTCCGTTGTTTCATAATCTTGAGCGAAACTTAATATACAATATAAACATATACTTTACTATAAATTTTCAATGGTTCAAGGGTTTTATAGTCGAAGATTCTACGAAATTAGGCTCACTCCGTTTCATCATGGCTTGTGAGATACCAGCACGCTATTTTATTTTTTTTTGTAACGATATGAATTGAGACGAGTATATAAGGAATAAATAGAATTTGTGAATAGAAGATTTGTAAAATGGTTGTCAGTATGGAAACAGCACTAAAGTTAAAACTCAGTTTCCAAAAATGCAAAATGGTATAATGCCGTTGCGTTGAACACTATATATTTTCCGAATTATTCGCGACATTATTTACACTAGGATGTAATGAGTCCCAATTGTTTGAATTATCACAGTACAGAAACGAGAACTAACGCAAAAAAGGCTACTAAAGCAAACTAACAATCTAGACGATAATTCGTATTGAATTAAACCGCACAACTGGATGGGGGCACCAATATCAAACTGGATGGAGCACAAATATCAAACTCGAGGGAGCACCAATATTAAACTGGAGGTGGGCCAATAACAAACAGGACGGGGGCACTTATATCATACTGGAAGGAGCACCATTTTCAAACACAGCGAGCATTATATGGTTGCTATAATGCCAACTAGCTGCTTTTGACGCAGCAATAACTTGACCATTCGGCGGCTGAGCAACACAAGCCAATATTATTGTAGCAGCAATATTTCAGCTTGTGCTATTGATTGTGCTATTTTTGCAATAACATAATGCCATGACAATATTATTTTCTTACAACATGGTCGCTACGATTGCTTACGGTGTGCAATTCGTGCGCGTACTTCTCTGTGAATGATCTATCGGCAAAACGCGTTTTTAAGGAAGTGCTTACGGCAAAAAACTTTCAATTTTTTGTCATCTTCGACATCCGCTAACTCAATTCAGTTTCTAAGCGAATAAAATACGTATTAAAATTAGCTGAGTCATGGTACGAACCGATTTTTACCAAATCATTATGATGCTTGCACAATTACTTGTGGCAACGCTTGCGTCGTGGAAGTAGTAGCAGGGCTAGCAACAGCTGTATTGAGAAACGCTTACTTGAGCAATATCAACTGGGGGAACGTCAGTCGCATTAATTAGGGGACAATGCGTCAAATCTGACGGTTTTGCAACAAAACGTTCTTTAGGTTTTGTATATGATGGCATCATTACAGTAGCATCTACTCATTCCGAAACTGAATCTTCATTTAATCTCTGCCCTAAGTCTTGTAGTTGCTCCAAGCTTTGGTGTACTGCTAGACGCAAATCGTTCGTTTCGCGCGTAACAAAATCCTAGACGTTGTTCACACGTTAACGTGTCCCGCTTACGCTGCTCTGCATCCCGCTTAAGTGTATGCATATATTGCTCATGCCTTCCATACTTAACTTCCTGGCGAGTAGCAACTACACTAACCCACAGTTCAATTCGTTTTAATATTTTCCCATGCTTTATGAAGCAACAACGGGAGCATCATCAGTTTCAGCTAGGGTGCTCATATTTACACCGGTTTCGCTCACGACGGCCGTAACATTACTGGATGTAGTTGCTGTTACATTCATTGTTACTATATTTTGTGTCAGTCAGGAAAAGTCAATAGCGGTGTTTAATGGAATTGATTTTCCAGCTTCCCATGCTTATGTCGATATTTATGTACTGATGATAAGCCACATAGGTGATAGACAGTAAATTACTTCACTCGTTACATAGAATGATAATCAATCCGCAAAATCCAACGTACAATTACCAAATAGAATTCTAGACTCCTCAGTGCCGGAAAGCGTGAAGCTCGGAAAATGGGAAATTTGGGAATAAGGGGATAGAATATAAAATAAATGTGGTCGAAAATATGAAATAATGGAAAGGTGAAATGAAAGGAAATATTGGAGTAGTTTAGGGACATCTGAGAAAAAGAACACTTTGATGCAAAAGGTAGGTAAAAGAGGCAGGGAAATAGGATTGGTAGAAAAAAGAATAAAAACTGGAAATGGGTAAAGGAAAAGGAATTTTTTGGGAGAAGGGAGATAAAAGAAGAAATGGTCACTTAGGGAAAAGGATTTATAATAAATTCGGGAAAAAAAGAAATGGAAAATAGAAAAAATATTGAGGGTTAGGAGAAAAGTTATTTTAAGGAATGATGTAAAAGAAGAAACAGGGAAAGGGAATACAAATTTTTTAGGATAGGGGAGGTTTTTTGCGAAAAAATGTGAAAACAACGGGGAATGTGGGGGGATGAATGGGAAAATGGAAATGATACGGCAAGTTTTCGGAAATAGAAATATATTTAAAGGAGTTGTTATAAAACGCTATAAATTTAGAAGGGAAGGCTCAAATTAGGAAATAAATTAAATAAACTTATTTAAAGTTAAACACATAGCTAGGAAATATATTAAAAAGTATAAACATTATAGATGTAAGTTTATGTAGTTGTAAGGGTTTTATCAGGCTACCAGGGGCCCCCAAATCTCCAAAAATTTCCTAAAACCCCGGGTTTATTATTATTTCAATTATTATATCCCCACTCCCTTCTGCGTCCATGGGTTATGGTTTTGCTTGTTTTTGCATTTTATTTAGTTTTAGTGCTAATTTGCATAATTAGCACTTGTTTTTGTTTAGTAGCTAACATGTGTTAGCTCTTCTTTTGTTCAATTAGTTCATTGTTAGTTTAACTGTCGTCGAGTTAATTGTGCACGACGAAAGAAGAGACCTTAACGACATTGACGGATAAGGCCGAAGAAGTCAGAATTTGGATCAACAAATGAACCAAGGATTGCGAAGTACAAGCGACCAACGACCAAGGTAGAGAGAAATATAACCGAGTCGACCGAATCAACCGAGTGCAGATCAAACTAGAGCTAGCATAGTCCAACAAAAATACAATCGATACCACAAAGACAGCATGTACAATGGCGTCCGCAACGGTGGAGCAACCTAGTACTACAAGAACGCCAACCACAATAGCAACAAATTGCACAACCGTGGGCGATGTCGATACCGGTAATGCTAACACAAAACGCCTGAGCTATCAACAACCGACGTAACCATATGGGGCGATCGGAATGCAACAAGCAATACACCCGGTGTAAATACCGCAGCAAGCAATACAGCAACAAATGAATTGGCAACAACAACAAAGAATGTCGATACCCATACGAATCAACAACAGCAAAATCAATAAACGTTGACAAACCAAACACCGCCTAGGTGCAACAACTCTGGAAGACTGGGCCATAGCACAGAACAATGCTTTCCGAGGAACGCGAATGGAAATCAGCAACAAAGTCACAACCGATACAGAGTGGTGCCAAATCGATCGAATCCACAGAACGAAAGAACACACAATCAACCGACGAAATCAGGCAGAGTACAACAAAGATAGGACATTCAAAAAGAACCAAATAACACTGAAGATATATCGGTAGAAGAAAAAGAAAAATTCGTATCAGTGAATTAAGTGGATGGAACAGAACACGAACCGTGTATCAGTACGACGGTTATTATTTCGAAATTGGCTCTACGGCTCGCTTCGTGTAAAACAAAAACAATATGCAATGTTGAGTATCCGTTCCGGGCAATTTGATAATACAAGATCTAAAGTATTTGAGCCTCGAGTTGAGAAAGTGCCAAGCTGCGAGAGTAATTTCTCATACACAAATTCCATAAACAACTGTTCAAGCTCGCTGATAGCAACAGGTTGGGCTCAACGCAATCCAGGTAGGTTAAATTCGCCATAAATTACGGTTTCTGCTGTCGCTATCGTAGCCAACACGCTACTGTAAAATTCGAGCTTCGACACACCGAACGTCTCAACATATTTGTTGTTGCTAGGCCGATACAGACAAATGACACTAATAGAACTACCACCTAACTTCATTTTACCATCACAATCTTACACATGAATTTTTCAGTTTATAACAAACTCATAAAAATTGAACAAGGTTGCAATAACCAAGAGTTCTTTTTTCCAATTGCCGTTTAGTGAATTTTTCTAACATGTTAAATATGCAAAAGATGATGCCTCTCTTATCTATTTTGCATTAATGGTGGCGCACCGACGACGTGGTATGTCACCAATGGGTCGTCGTAACGTAGAATGTAGTTGGCAATTGTTTGAGCAGTTTTCTGAATATTTTAGGGGTTTTTCTACGAATTGGCGCGTAGTCTGAGTGTAGAAGTGCGGCTAAGACCGTTCTTGGCTATCTTCAAAAATGGAGCACGCAAGTCGTTAGCCAATGTGTCAGTGAATGGCGTAGTGTTGGGAGTTGGAACGCGGAGGAAAAAACCATCTTGTATAATATAAGTCAGAACGATATGCAAAACCCTGTTTCCTATTTCGTTAATTGGCAATTTAACGACGGATACTAGTATATTGTTTGCTATTCCGCTGAAACACCTGGGAGCTGGAAATGCCTGAGAACAAGTACGGTGTTAACTTGTCCTCGCACAACAAAATTACAAGCAATATTTCGATCTTAAGGCCAAAAACGGATGTTTAATAGAAATCTCGTACTAATGAAAACCCCCAAGGAATATCTCTTTGGCGTTCTAAAGCATGTACTTTCCCGTGTTCGATCGATTACTTTGGGTTGTCGACTGACCGTTCCCTAATATCAAGCTGGTCCAGGATGGATTTGCAACACAAACACCCAAATGGTACAATTGCGCCGAATTAAAACATTTTGGTGGTTAAAAAGACGATTTTTGCGGGTAGGAAGCAAAATTACACTAGCGCCAAACGGAAACAAGGCAACAAACAGCGCTCAGGATTATTTTTGTGGTAAATGCAAGGGATCAGATAACGGATTATTTTTGTAGCAAACTAATTTATGTGAAAACCCCCAATATAGAATATTTGTATATTTCCAGTGACGGAATAAAAACCCGTGCAGTTTTCTGAATATAGTGGAGCCTGGACATGACACTCGCTCCCAAATTTGAATTTTTCTCTTTTCTATTTATTTCTATAGCTTGTCTGTCTTTTCTATTTGTTAGAAAACGTATATCAAAATCGTGTTGATATCCCCTATTAATTTACTGCTGACAATAGCTGTGTAACATTATAAGCACAGGATCGCCATCCTTTCTTTTTGATAAAGTTTTGCCAGCACATCAGCATATTAGTGACACAGATTGCAATAATAATTCCAGTAGATAAACTTTTGCAGGTTTATTATACGCTTTTGCCGAAATTCCGAATTATATGTATTAATGTCATAAATTTTTAACAAATATAAATTTCGTCATTTGGACGAAGCTCTGTACGTAGTAAAACAGTATTATTAGTGATGAAAAAAAGAGAAAAACGGAACACGTGTTGGGTTCAGCTAGCGAGAGAGGCCTCTGGAGTTTACGCAAGCAATGCAAGTGACGATGATGACGATTTAAGTATAGTAAGCTTTCACAACTCAGATGAAGACGGCATTTTGGACGATGTGAACGGTGAGTTAGTATATAGATATTTTGTCAAACCAATTTTTGCACCTTTATAGATTACAAATTATAAATAACCATAGGTTATAGTTTACGAAGCTATTATATACCTTAAAATAAAAGAAAGCTAAATGAGTTTCATACTTGCTGAGCAGGAACGACAATATTTAAATGGTTCCCACGGTAGTGTCATTGTTTTAAACGGGCGTTGATATGTCATTCCATTGTTATGGGCTACATGGGGCTAAAACTTGAATTTTGGCATCAAAACTTTTCAGATTTTGACATTTTTATTTCGGTGTGCCTACAAGACTGAAATTGGTCTAAAGTTTTAGGGTGTCTGGATACAACGATGAACATTCTATATATATACATGATCTGTATGCATCCAATGGTCCCAGTTCCACCACGTAAAGAAAGAATGCTTCAGACTATAATTTTCCTTGAAATCTGTGATTTATAAATTTCGAAAATTACAGTCTTTTTGATCATTGGAAGTCCCAAGAGTCTTGTGGTTTTGATGCTTGCTTCCCAAATTGATCTCCCAGATTACTGGCCCCGTAGCAGTCGATTTACATCGCTAAAAAATTAATCCACTACCAAAAACCACAATGGTAAAAATGCCTTCCAATATGAATACCTGCGTAAACTTAGTTGCTTTGAATATAAAGGGTGTTCCCTAGAATTCTCCCAGCCGGAAAATAGCCAATTTTCATGATTATACAACAATATTTTGGGACTATTTGACTAAGCTCCGCAAGGTGTTTTTTTGTTTTTTTTTTGTTTTTGTTTGGGTTTGGGGGTGGGTGTTTGTGTGTTTTTGTGTTTTTTTTTTTTTGGTGTGTGTTTGGTTTTTGTTTTTGTTTTTTTTTTGGGTTTTTTGTTTTTTTGTTTTTTGTTTTTGTGTTTTTTTCTTTTTTTATTTTTGCTTGTTGTTTGGAATTTTTTGTTTTGTTTGTTGTTGTTGGTTATATTGTGTTGTTTTGCTTAGATGTTTGGTTCTTTTCTTGTTCGTTTTGATTTTTGGTATTTTTATGTTTTTTTATATTGTTGGATTGGTGCTTGTTTGTGCTGATTTTATTTGTTGCTTGATGCTTTCTTGTATATATTCGTTATATATATTCATATTCTGAGGAAAATTTGATGGGTTTGATAAATAATTTTTTTATGCTGTCTTTTTATTGCTTGCGGGCTTGTATGTATATTGTTGTATATTGAATTGGCTTTTTTGCTGGGAGATTCTAGGGCTTTATATTAGCTGTTTGCGGTATTCATATTGGGTTTTTCTTGTGGTTTTTGGTAGTGTTTTTTTTGTGTATGCTGCTCGGGGTTCTGGGAGTTTTGGGGGTCGCTCTTGGGCTTTGTCGCTGTTTTTTTTCCAGATTTGAGGATTGTGTCGCGTCTTTTTTCTCGTGGTGGCTGGGCTTGGTGCCTCTGTTCTGGTTGTCCTTGCTCCTTGGCGTGTGCTCGTTTTTTGTTCGGTTGCTGAGCTGGTGCTAAGCGTGCGTCTCGCGTTTTTTCTTTCTGCTGGTGTCTTTGCTTTCTTTTTTTTGGGCTGGTTGCTATAAGGGTGTTGCCTCTTTTCGCGGAATAGCTTTTCTGATTTACTATTTCGGCTCTCTTACTCTGAATCAAAAAGATGCAGCTATATTTAAAATGATATTTTTTTAGATTTTTTGGGTTATCAGTTGTACCCTTTTGGTATGCAAATTTTTTTCCTCAGAATATGTGTAATTATATATATACGTATATATATCACTAGAACCGCATTGACGAGCTAACATGGATGAGTTGTTTGTAAAATCAGCTGACTGGGGTGATGTGTTAACAAGCTACGCCAATGCTGTTCGAACAATATATAAAATTATACATTTTTGAGTAAAATTTTTACCAAAAATTTCAAAACGTAACATAGTGGAAATTGTGTTGGTAGGGGTGAATGCTTTTAAATTCGATCTCTGTGTGTGTGATAGGCTATAACTCGGGAACGACATATATAACCGGTTTTCATGATCTTGGGCTCATTCGTACCGGAACAGTCGATTTACCATGTATATCACCTTTTGATTTGGGGTCTGGTTCAGGGGTCAAAATGTGGGTTTTTGCCGCATTTTAGTACCATTCAGCAAGCAAGGTAATTTTTATCTTAACTTTCGAATGTTTTCACTGGTTGGTTTTATTTTATAGTGAAATGATAAATGCCGATGCATCTTTTTTGTTTTTCGATTAAGGCTCTGGTTCTGGACTTATGGGATTTGAGGCATAGACTTATAGGTTGAGACGTATAGACTTATAGGATTTAAGTATCCTCGTGGTTCCTCGGCCCGAAATTCGAAAATTTGTTCTGACATTCTGGACGGCTGAAAAAGTTTCACTTGGGGTTTTCTGGCACGTAAAACTCATTGCCGGTGTTGCTTTTGTTCTGCGACTGATAGCTCTATGGGCACGGGTACATGGCGCCCCCATGGTTCCTCGACCAATAATTCCTAATTTTATTGTGATGTCCTGGGAGGGTAATAGTTTGCACTTGGGGGTTTTCGGGCATGGGAATTTCCGGTGTTGATTTTGTTCTAACGTGTGCGGTGTTGTGTAATATCCACATATACTGTGTACCCACCCGCGTCCTGGAAAACCCTTGAATATCCTAGAAAATCTTGGAATTTAGAAAAAAATCCTGGAAAATCATGGAATTCGCGAATGCTGTGGTGGAAAAATGCGAAATCCTGGAAAATTTAATAAAATATTCTGGAAATTCTTCAAAATCATGTAATTTTTCGCCACGGAAACGCGTTAATAGAGACCGGATTTTCAGGCAATGATGACATTTCGGTGGAGAGTCTAAGGCAAGACTCATTGGTGGCCCAAAGTATTGCCTGTTATGCGGTGCTGGAAGCTGACTGCCCAACGGCTATTCAGTTCACTCCGAAACTGCTGAAGAGTGTTAAGGGTGCGCGAGCTCAGTACCGGGCCGCCCTGGATTCTCGCAAAAAGGCAGATGCAGGTGCTGGT
>JASANE010012148.1:0-77128 GCA_030248225.1 Trileptium ribeirensis | reverse complement strand
GCAAGTTTTACTCTTGCAAATATTTGATTGATTTAATTGTTGACAGGTTTCGATTCAGGATTTCTTTCGCCTGAGCTTCATATCTTCGTATAACACTGTCGTTTTAACAACAAAATTTTTCACAAAAATTTATTACCCCGAGTATCAATATTTTTAACAAAATGTATATTGTAAATGATATCTTCAAATTGTTAGTGTAAAAATTAATTAAAAATGTTCCGATGTATGTTAGACATTTCGCGTGAGAGTGAAGGAAAATGTTTCTGATTACTGTATCTCTACCTATGTTTATCGATTTTTTTATGCTAATTATGTTTATATATAAGCCTAAATATATCTCGGTAACCTGTATTTTTTACTTTGATTTTTAAAAAAAAAAACAACTATAAACTGTGGCTCATTTTTTCTTAAGGAAAGGCTCTGGTCATAATCATTTTAAGCGTATATCAATTTACAAGTTGCCACAATTTTTTACATCTCAGTAAGAATTATCAATTATCTATTAGCTTGACCAACTACGAACGAAACAAAACACACAAAAACAAATCATAATTGATACAAGCAAGTACTATAGGCGTGAGTTATTCCTGTTACTAATATCCTACCTTTGAAACGGCTATAAATCGAATTCTTTTAAACGGAATTTAAAGACTAAATTATAGACTCAGGTGAAACATTCTATTAACCTTCAACTTAGTGTATAAAACCGAGCGATTTTCCACAAGCTAGGCGTACCTATTCTTCAAAAGCTATCCGAGAAAAGTAGCGTGTACCAGCCACATACCAAAGCCGGAGCAAATCGCTATTTTCCAAGTTAACAAGGATAGTTGAAAAACTATGTTAGAAGTTATTATGGAATATTCGGCCATCTTTCTATGTTAGAACCATATAGTTTAGTGCTAACCTTTGCAGCAATGTTTTAGCCATTATATGACAAATGTGGAATCCAAGCAACTTTCCAGTTACTTTTCATTAAGCACTGTCAAAACGCTTTATATTACCAATTAAATACGGATTCCATGCTTCACAGCGTATTCTAAAATTAGTCGAACATAACACTATATACCGTTAGCATAAGGAAAGCATTAGTTCCTACGTGTTATATACAAAGCGTCAGCAAGTGCTGAAATCCCAAATACCATCGCACGAGCAAAACATAGAGCACAATACATAATTAACCATAAAATCATGTGGATAACACCATGAAATACCCGGTAAACACAACGGGGTATTTTATGCCAATATTCTTGCTTCTAAGGCCTCCATAAAATCTCCGAGTTTGTTTCAGTATATGTACTTACAAAAATATTTAAACCAAGTTCTTTTTTGAGATTAGCTACGGCCATTTGAATTGTAGTTACTTTATGATCGAAGGCTACCTTCAGCGGTAACATGGGTTATTTTCACGAAAGATATTTTAATACTTGTAAATAGCACCCATATTTCAAAACATACCATCTAACGATTGAATTATAAGGTTGAATTGAACACTATAATGTCAAAATTCTACGGAACTTACCGGTCATGGGATCGGAAAAATTGGCAGCAAGTTACTTTCTACGGACTGATTGCTTTAGTTTAATTATGCATAACTTATAGCAGGAGCAATTGATGAAAATGTAATCTTAGTTGCTGGGCTTAACTTATCACTGATCTGCGTTAAATTAACATCATTAGACAGGTCAGCGCTGGATACCATGTCGGTTTCTGTTTAAGATCTTGAAACAGGTTCAGCATGTCACAAAAATTAAATAAGCTTACTTCTTGAATCTTTGACTAACGTTAGAACGCTTTAAAATTAAGCAATGTTCTACAACCCTATTGTTACAATTATGAGGGCATGATTTCACCGATGTGTATTAATTTGTTGATGGATTTTAGTGAAAGGCACTAGAGGTATTAGATAGCTTTTAAGATAACATGAACATAAATCTAATATCACCATTGGGGTAAACGATACGTATGTCACCGGAAGGAAACTGAAATTCTCTGATTTGCCGCAAAACTGGAATAACGAGGTCCATTTGTCTTTGTTTATATAAGCCTCTGACTATAAGAATATATGGATTTAACTGTAGCCATGCTTATTAGCGAACATGGTTTGACCAGTTTTTCTAATTACACCATATATGTTAGCAGTTGATTTTAATAGCATGCTATATTTTGCACAATGCATCACTTGTTTGGCATTTCCAACAATTTTTATTGCTAATACTTTTCGCAGAATCAAATGATCTGTTGGCGTTTACACTTAGTCTCACGCTGCATGTTGGTTGCCGTTTATGATGGGCGATTACGTCCAAGACTAAAAGTAATACTATATTTTGGTGATCCTGGATTATGAAATGTCTGGTACTAACTTGTCGTGCAATTTTGTATAATTATTGTTGTACATTTTGGCATCAGCAACAGTATTATTATTTCTAGCTACCATAGGTAGAGGGCCTTGCATCATTCGATCACATAGCTAGTGGAAATGATTCATGAAGTAGATTTTAATGGCCATATCTCAGCTACTCATGGTCGGATCGGTTTCAATTATAGCTCAAAATGTTGCTCCTGATAAGTTCTAGCTTATTCAGATACTTATTCAAAAATCTACACGTGGGTTTGTTTCTAGTATTAAATAACATTTTTGTGACCACTTTACGTTGTGTAAACTTTATAATATTATTTTCCAGCACTGTGTGTGTGGAATCGATTAACAAATGTTACTGAAGTGACTTTTAGTACAATGCTCTTAGGTTCTGCGTGTACGTTATTATACGTCTGACCGCACGAGCTTCTGCTCGTGAACGAGAACTGTTGCTTCATCATTAAAAATTGAAATCTGATAACAGTTCGATTCAGGATTTCCGGTATCACTTGTACGAAATTGCAGGTAAGTTGAAATCTCTAGTTTTAGGTATCATAATACACCTGAGGATCTTGTCAACCCTCATTTTTAATATTTTTTGACCCTGTATTTCAGTTTTGCGGCAAATTTTGTTTCAAATTTCAGCGAATTTCAGTTTCTTTCCGTGACACGCGTATTAAATTAAGCCAGAGGTGATATTAAATTTACGTTCATGTTATCTTAAAGCTATCCAATACTTCTAGTACCGTTCACTAAAATGCATAAATAATTTATTACATCGCTGAAACCATGTCTTCAAAATTGTAGCAGTTGCACCGCAAGACACTGCTTAACTTTAACGTTCGAGCTTTTGTCAAAAATTCACGAAGTAATCTTTTTAATATTTCTGAGATACTAAACCTGTCTCAAGTTGGTAAATAGAAACCGATTTCTATTAATCGAGCTTTAGTCAAAAATTCAAGAAGTAAGCTTTTTAATATTTCTCACATGCTGAACCTGTCTCAAGTTGGTAAATAGAAACCGATTTTTATTAATCGAGCTTTAGTCAAAAATAAGTAAGCTTTTTAATATTTCTAACATACTGAACCTGTCTCAAGTTGGTAAATAGAAACCGATTTTTATTAATCGAGCTTTAGTCAAAAATAAGTAAGCTTTTTAATATTTCTAACATACTGAACCTGTCTCAAGTTGGTAAATAGAAACCGATCTCTATTAATTTAATGAAGATCAGTATTAAGTTAAGCCCAACAACTGAGGTTACATATTCATCAATTACTCCTACTATAAGTTGTGCATAATTAAACTAAGTGAATCAGCAATGCTTGCTGCCTATTTTTTCGATCCCATGATCAGTAAGATCAGTTAATTTTGGCATTATAATGTTCAATTCAAGCTTATAATTTAATCATTCGACGGAATGTTTTAAAACATGGGTTGTATATACAAGTATTATAATAGTTATCGCAGAAATCACCCTCATTGCTGTTGAAGATACCCTACTATAAAAAAGTAACCACAATACAAATGCCATAGCCCTCAAAACCCCGAAAAAGAACTATGTTTAAATTTTGTTTTTACGAATATATACTTAAACAAACTTGGACAGTTTATGGAAGGCTTAGAACCAGATATTTTTGGCACAAATATACCCAGTTGTATTATAGTTATCGCAGAAATAACCCTCATTGCTGTTGAAGATACCCTACTATAAAAAAGTAACCACAATACAAATGGCATAGCCCTCAAAACCCCGAAAAAGAACTATGTTTAAAATTTTTTGTACGAATATATACTTAAACAAACTTGGACAGTTTATGGAAGGCTTAGAACCAGATATTTTTGGCACAAATATACCCAGTTGTATTTACAGGAATACCTGGTATTTTATGGTGTTAGCCATATAATTTCTTGGTTAATTATATCATTTTGCCCGACGTTTTATTCGTATGTTGGGATTTCGGCGCTTGCTGACGCTTTATATGTAATACTTAGAAACTTAATTCTTTGTTTATGCTAACGGTATATTGTGTTATATTCGAACGATCTTGGAATACGCTGTGAGGCTCGAATCCGCATTTAATAAAACGTTTTGAGGGTGTCCAATGAAAGTTAACTGAAAAGATTCCTGGATAATACTAACCGTCCTTAGAGTTTTACAGCGTTTGGTTGCTGTGTTCCGTAGACATTTACGGATTTTTGTATTTATACTATACTTTATAATGTATATTGCATGAGACTATAAATTATATTTCCACACTTCGAGAAAAAATTCAGTTTATGTTTCATTACTAAATATAAATATTCTAGCATTAGGTAGATTATTTTGCTTCTCAGTTTTACTGCACGGATGCAGAATCTTATTATATACAGCAACCAGCTATACCTCACGAACGGACGGGTGGGTATCTACGATTTTTCTATAATTTATGGTGTTCAGCGAGCAGCACATAATGATATCTGTATAAGTACTTTTTTGAGCAAGGAAAAAACGCCAAAGTTACTTTGGCTACTAACGCTTATTTTAAGCCAAAATCAAGTCGAATATCACTGTGTTATAGCATGGTAACCACTGTAGTGGCATTAAAGGAGGTTAGGTAAGTTTTACTCTTTAGACGTCGAACTGCCATCAATCCATACATATCCCCTGGAGGGCTGTGGCCGCGAAACGAATGCGCTGTGCCGAAGCCGCCGTACTCTCCCCTTTGGGACCGGCTGATACCTCCGGTTATGCCGAAGGCCAACTCACCACCCGGCGGGCATCCGCCTACCCCTCCTCCGATACCTTGAATCTTCGGCTAAGATACGAAGACTAAGGAATGGTAACAAAAATCTATTTTTGGACTTGTATATGCCACGTGATTAATTATTCTGAAACAAATGTTGTGCTTGTAAGAAATAAAGTACTTGATGCAATCAAAGCCATGAACATTAACTAGAAACGATTAAACAAGGCACAGTGAGACAATAAAAATGTAGCAATATGCCTTTATATATCCGGTGAGATGCACTTTGATTGAAATAAGTCAATAATCAGAATCTCCTATTTATGATTAATATAACCGCCGTTAAATATTAATTGAACTCCTATTAATTTATTGACACATTATATAAACTCGTACATGGCGGCGGTC
The DNA here is from genome assembly GCA_030248225.1 of Trileptium ribeirensis. Classification (NCBI taxonomy): domain Eukaryota; kingdom Metazoa; phylum Nematoda; class Enoplea; order Enoplida; family Thoracostomopsidae; genus Trileptium; species Trileptium ribeirensis. The sequence goes on along the minus strand of JASANE010012148.1, from coordinate 71,641 downwards.
GGTCATGTCAGTGGGGGGTGGAGGCCCCCCAGGGGGGGTAGCGGCCATCCCAGGGGGGTAACCCCCCCTGGCCGGCCAAATATTCCTAGGGCGGTTGGTCGTGAGGACCTTTTTTTAGTCCTAGCAGCCATATTTTTCGCCTGTGAGTTCAGTTTCTGCACTAGGGTCCGGCCTCAAAACTAGTCGAGGCGGGGGGTTTTGGGATCCGCACCCCCCTTCGGGGTTTCCGATTCTGAGAAGTGTAGATTGCATTCAGAATTTATAATTCTGAGAATTGTGTAAAATGTAAAGTTTCTTTTCTCCGGCAGCTGGCAGTTTCTGTTTACAACAAATTGCTGAGTTCGTGGTTAATCCACCGTGGACCATAACAGACATTCAATGTCTAAATATCTAGTTAGTGTTAGCATATAAATAAGTATAATTCGATTAACTTTTACTTCAGGGAATGACGTCATGAACAAAAAGGTTTCCATAAATTTACGGCGGCACATGCACCTTTAGCAACAAGCAGGCGCAATTTGCGCAAGTTTTTGCACTAAGGTCCTACTTCGACATTCGTCGAGGAGCTGAGAAGTCCCCCCTACGGTGGCGGTGCTGCGCACCCCGACCTCGGGGGGCGGGTTACCCCCCTGGCTTTTCGGCCTCGGGGGGGTCCCGGACCACAGGGGGTTACCCCCCTGCCGCCATGTATGTATAAACTGATGTACAGGTTTTGTGGTGTCCTGTAACACATTGTTCCACCTTTAGCAAATATGTACTACGTTAAAACATTAATATTCATACAGATTAATCAAATTAATTCTTGATCAGATATCCTACAAAATACTAATCGATCGATAGATGATAAGGTTCTACGAATTATCTCGATTAGAATATTTCATATAACTAACTGTAATAGCGTAGTTTTTATCGCTTTATGCATTTTGTCATTATTTGATTACTGTTGAATCCTATAAATCCCACGAGATACTCTTTATCAGTGATAGAACGCCGCTTAAACGTTTAACGTTTTGTTCTCGCTATTTCCTATAAAACTACTGCTCTCTTAAATAGGCTTTCTTTCATTGTTTTTGCCATCATATCCCACCACATGCCACTATAATTTGCTTGTTTGGTCGATTTGCTTACATTTATAGGATTCGGGCAAATCGCCATCATATCCCACCACATGCCACTATAATTTGCTAGTTTGGTCGACTTGCTTATAAAGGATTCGGGCAAAAGGATATCGTTTCACTGGTTTTCAAGCTGAAGTGGCAACGCCATTCGTTGATGTTTTGTAATGCAAATGTAAAGCTCTTTTTACTGACTATCATAGCTCTGGCCAATGGGATGTTTTTTAGGAAGCCAGTTTCTTTGTTATGCAACGAACTCCCTGGCGCTCGGAGGTTATGACATTGTTTTCAGTAATGATTCACTGATCAATTAAAAAAACCGATTACCGCTTAATTGGCGGCAATGCTTACAGGCATCGGCCTATTAATCGACCGATTTTGTATACTATTTCTAACGAATAATTCGGCTATCTTTTTGTTGTTAGATAAAAGATTGATAGTATCAGACGATATCAGATGTTATTCCTAGACTGACAGTGGCAGTACATGTTGTTCAATAAAATAACACATCCCACCACAAATTTTCATGTTAGTTTTATCTGAATATGTTATGACAAAAGCTAACCTTTTCGTTTTTCTTTGTTTTTACCTTAACTCAAATACTCCAGTACACACAACAGAACTTACAACATTGTTGTATGAAAAGCTGCTATAAAATTTTGCTGTTTAGCAGTCTTATTGCACAATTTTGAAGCATCTTACTATAGTAAAATCCCGCTAACATCGACGGTCTGGTGTGCAGCGCCGTAATAACATAACAGGCCAGAACGCAATCTTCAGAATGAGTCTATTTTCATAGTCACAGGGAACTGAAGGTGCAGGATGCCAAAGTTTACTTTGTGCGCATGTCGCTTTCATAGTCACAAGGAACTGAAGGTGTAGGAGGGCAAGGCTAACTTTGTGCGCACGTCGCTTTCACAGTCACAAGGAACTGTAGGTGTAGGAGGGCAAAGCTAACTTTATGCGCACGTCGCTTTCTTAGTTACAAGGAACTGAAGGTGCAAGATGCCAAAGTTAACTTTGTGCTCTCGTCGCTAACATTCCTAAAACCATGCGTATAACACTATAATTCTCATTAATAATTCTACTACTGTACACTATTCGACAAAATGTTAAAGATGTGTACATGTTTACATGTCGCTGTGCCCGCTTTTCGTAAATGGCGAGCACTAGCTGACAACCACTTATTCAGGACACTGGACATCCGTGAAAACATATCATGTTTTGCCAGAATGCGGACGAAGATGTGCTTAATCACACATTATGAAGTGATTTGTTAATTTTGCCTCGTCAGTCGGACTCGGTCTCTGAGCCCCCATCAAAAATTGGGAAAATTGACACAGATTGGTAAAAATTGGCCCAAAATTTGGAACAAACAGGGGAAAATAGCAAAAATTGGTTAAATTTTAAGTAAAACTGGGAAAAATTATGACTGTCAAAAATTTAATTTTTAAAATTTGTATTCAGTGACTTGCCTCTGCCAACGCACAGTCTCCTCCTTATCGGAACCATCTAATCGTCCTGAGCTGACTGATCCTATACCATCCATAGTTTAAAGTAAAACTCAAGGCTGTCAAAATACTGAATCCTCAAAAGCAAACAGTACCAAGTTTACCGGAGTACCATACTGCAGTATATGGTAATTCGCACTATAAGGCTTCATCAAGTACTACAAGATTTTCTTGAATTTACGGTAATACTGGTGATCATGGTCATAAGGCAAATACTTATATAATAGTGCTTTTGGGAACGATATAGGTCGGAACTGAGATTTATTTTTTGCATGTCTTGATTAATCGGAACATGAGATAAACAGCTATATAGTCAATATAGTTAATCAAAATTGAATAAGCTTAACACATCCATGCTCTTTGAATTTAAGTTAAATTATTTTTCCTCATGGTGTGTCGAACGCGTATTCCGCAGCGCCGGAAAATTTTTTCGAAAATTGGCAAATGGGATACAATTACGGAAAATAGGCACAAATTCGCGAAAAAAATGAGAACATTTTACAAAAACTGACGAAAATTGCAAAAATGGAGAAAAAAAATTGAGCAAAATTAGAGAATATTATGTAGTTTTAAAAATAATTTAACCATTCCTTTCGCCGCGCATTCCACCTATTCATTCCCGATAGGCCGAGGGCCTGCCCCACAATTATTTACAAACTTAGCCCAGCTCTGACGAACAAAAATTCAGTGGGAACCAAATTAATTGAGAAAAATACCAGTTATGCCCGTCACGATTTTTTCATTATCTAAGTTATCTTGAGCAAACTAGAAATACATACTACCACTGCTAAGATAAACATCTGCAACTTCAGCGTCATAGATAAGTAGGCTAGGCTTATATTGCATTTTAATTGTCTGACATAGGGTGTTATGGCACCTGTCAAGGCAGGTGGGGGGTTAGGTGTTTTCAGCTATGGGGATCCGGTGCCTGAAGAGGCTAATCTCCTAATCTCGTATGTTCGTGTATGATATTTATATTTTACTTACATTTGGATGAATAAAACGCTCATATCGTAAAAACATTCTCATGATTTGTTTCACTTGGCATATTGGCTAAAACTCATTTGTCAACCTGATTGGAATAACAGGTAGCTGCAGATACCTCGGATCAGGCAGTGCGTAGGCATGTCACTAAAAGCAGCGTTTTCAGACATGATTATACGAATAATCCAAAATATGAATATAGCTTATAGCTAAAGTATCCTTGAATCCAGCACTCCATACGTATGTCACCTAACAACGGTTTAGGTCATGATACTATAAGTGTTAACAGCAAATGACCATATTTTTGTTTACAACTCTTTGCATTTGCTGATATTATTTGCCGGTTAGTACTGCAATTAAATATAGTAAAACGTAGCTGTCTGTTCGCCATTAGTCCACATTATGGGTCGTAATTTAGCGTGCCAATTGGTAATAAACCACAGAGCGTGTCTTACCGGAAAGTTGGGGTCTATTAAATCGTATTAAAAATTGTTTTGTGCTTGAACTAAAACTCGCTTGAGAAAATGTGTGTTTACTAAAAATGTAACTATTTATACACCCATGTTAAAAACGTAAACATTTAAAGAAAAAATATGTGCCCTACTATTAAAACTTTCTTTTATTCGGTGCATGTAACCAGCAGGAATAATTTGTGTCGTGGAAACCGCTGCCACAATCACACTTAAAACTACGTCAAGTTTAGCTAACTGCTTTACTAAAAACCTATTATCATCTATCTTCTAAACGCGAGACATTAGGGGGCACTTAAGCATTATTTATTTCTTCGCAAATAGTTTTCCCTGAGACAGAGTGTTTACATTTAGGAATTCCCCTTTATATGATCGCTGGACAAAGTAAACCCACAGGTTCGCGAAAGTGAAGTACAGGCACAGGCGCTCTCGAGAAACTAAGCGTAAGGATGAGCCTAACGTGAGTTCCATAAGTCTCGTATTGCCCGTTTCTGAGTTAGGTTCTTACTTTTCTAATCACAAAACATTATGTCCCTCAGCGTTATTGTTTCTATCATGCATGAATAGAATATGCTGCGGAAAGCTGAGTTGTTTATAGCAAAGCATTACGTTCCTTAGCGTTATTGGTTCTATCATGAAAGAATATAATATGCTGCGGAAAGCTGAGTTGTTTATAGCAAAGCATTACGTTCCTCAGCGTTATTGGTTCTATCATGAAAGAATATAATATGCTGCGGCAAGCTGAGTTGTTTATAGCAAAGCATTACGTTCCTCAGCGTTATTGGTTCTATCATGAAAGAATATAATATGCTGCGGAAAGCTGAGTTGTTTATAGCAAAGCATTACGTTCCTCAGCGTTATTGGTTCTATCATGAAAGAATATAATATGCTGCGGAAAGCTGAGTTGTTTATAGCAAAGCATTACGTTCCTCAGCGTTATTGGTTCTATCATGAAAGAATAGAATATGCTGCGGAAAGCTGAGTTGTTTATAGCAAAGCATTACGTTCCTCAGCGTTATTGTTTCTATCATGAAAGAATAGAATATGCTGCGGAAAGCTGAGTTGTTTGTAGCAAAGCAATTAATCAACGTTTTGGCAATTATTCATGTAATTCCTTGTGACATTGTTTTTGACTTTTGTCGTACGCAATACAGTACTCTATAGATTGGGAAGACGATTATAAATATTTAATCATACCAGTTCCAGCAGGCACTAAAGAATAAATTCAGCCCATTATAGTTATTTTATAGCAATTTTAGGCCTAATTTAATCTCGGTCTTTGTCCTCAATTACAGCTCAATCGATCAATGGTGTGACTGATACTGTGAGACTAAATTCAAGTATTCTATTAGGTCCGACATGAAATTTCTACTAAAATACAACACATGTATACGAAATAGACAATAACGACGCTGACAGTCCATGAAGTGCAACTAGCAAAGCACGCGAAAGTTTTCAATTAACAGACTGCGGCTCTGTGGTTTATAAATTTATATTGACTGTGCTTCACTTCTTTGTTCTTTCTGAAATCTGAAAATGAGGGAGACCATCATCATTGCTATTAAAATGCAGCACATATATGCGGAACAGACAGTAACGATGTTCACAGTCCATGAAGTGCAACTAACAAAGCATAGAGAAGTTTTCAATTAGCTCATTGCGGCTTTGTGAGTTATAGCTATATCTGACAATGAGCAGTGACCATCATTATTGGTATTAACTCTATTTGTTCAAGCTGAAAAATAAACTTTTTAGGTGTTAACTATTTTTGCAGCCAACTTTGTCAACGCAATTTCCACTTAGCTAAGCTACCGCTCATTAATATTTTCAGATAACAGCTACGACCTTTACAAAATAATATAACACATTGCGATTAAGAAAAAGTGTTGAATCTCGTTTCAGAAATGACAGATGAAACGTACTTTACTACGTCGAGTTTATTTTGGCGACAGTTTGCAAAAGCGGCATGCACTTTCTATAGAAATATTTCGTCACAGTGGTTCAGACGATAGGAAAGATTGGAGCAACAAAAGACTGCACTGTCCGTGTTTAGGTATGGTATCTGTCTGTCTGTGGTGAATTATTTGACACCTCTTAGCCTGGATGCAAACGTTATAATTACGCAATTGGAAACCCATAGTTAATAGTTGCTAACATAATGTCCCTTAACCCATTAGCGCATAAAGTTATATTATTATAACAGCGTAGATTTTGAATTTTAAGTGATAAGCTAATTTGTCGTCAGCATACGTTTGCACGTGCGTTATTATATGCACGCTTTTTAATGTTTCCTTAAGGTAGCCGATCGATAGCTCCTAAATAGCTTCGCGGCTAGTGCACTCAGCCCGCAAACTAGCTATTCAGGTTCAATTCACCTCTGCGGTAAAAGTTTGCCTATCCTTGCACAAAACATAAGCTTATTCAAGACAATACATTAGAAATACACAAAGTTAAATATATATGTATATGATTATATATCTACATTTATATGGAGTGTGTACTTTTTTGCATATTTCGTTCTTTGACTTTGATAGGTAGTTGGCACTTTTAGGGTTTTAACTAAGATTGATCAAGACTTGTGGGAAATAAATTTAATTTCAGCGCCATACGCCGTGTATATCCGTATTTCACACTTTCCGAACGCTTCACAAACTAGGCGTCAGAACGAATCTAAAACTTCTCAAAGACAGCTAGCTTCGCTTGGATAGTGGCACCAGTTTGTCTGGTTCATTGCGCGCACATATAACTCTTATCGCAGTGTCATTTTTTAAATGTCATTTTGTTGTTGCTTTCAAAAACAAATCATTGATAAAAGCATTGAAATAATATGAAGAAAGATGCATAAAAAACAGAGCGAAGTCCCGAAAAAATAAATTTTCATGTTTAACTGAAGGACACAAATAGAGATTTCAAAATTTAGAAAAAGCTACGTCGCAACTCAATCCGCCCAGCTGAAGTTGAGTTATGCGTGTAGAGTTAAAAATAATCCTAAAAACTATACACGCTAACGCTCTGAGGTCTCAAAGGCAGGGTAACCTGGGTAGGCAGGTCATATCAGGGGTGTAGGTGACCTCGGGGATAGGATGATTCTCAAAAGGGTGCTGAAAAACTTGACGATCTCCCTCCCGCCTCCCAACGACCTGCTTTTTGCCAATTTAACCCCTATTTTGTCAATTTTCACTCTGTTTTTCCGATTTTTCCTAAAATTTTCTGCAAGTTTTTGGCCATGAGGGATGGAGGTACGGGGCGGAGTGAGCCACATCAGGTGGGTAAAGTGGTAACCGCACAGAAGGAGAGGTAGACCAGGACTTCAGAATGGGGTCGATGCCTCAGGTGGTAGCCCCATCGAACCCCTGCTTCAGGATGTACGCCCAGAAACGTACACCGTTAAAATTTACAACTGCAATCGGTAAGTATTCTTGGCTAAACTTGGTCCACATACTACACACAGAATTCAACTATTCCTTTTTACCGTTAATCTAAAGTTCTCATGTATTTATTTTTAATTCTGCTTTCAGACATAATGATATTGCAAATATTAACAAAGTCTCACTACCAGATCTAAAGGTAATAAGTTGCCAATCACTGCTAAACCGAATGAAACCCATCTAAACTGTTTGGCTGTGAATAATCAGCTACTAGCTGGTACTATATTTGGTCGAAACTGTTCGCAGAGTAAACCTGGGTCATTCATGCTCAATATCTGAAATTGCAGTGAGAGGGGTAGCTGATATATCGGAAGGGAGATTGGCCTTCGGTCTCACAGGGGTCGGCGGTCGCCCAGCCAGCGCTGCGAATTAGGACAGCGTGGTAGAATGTCGAAATATTTAAAAGTACATAATTTTCTCCAATTTTGCTCAATTTCCTCCATTTTTGTTAATTTTTCTCAGTTTTGCTAAAATGTTTCCTAATTTTTGCCAATTTCAGCATATTTTCTCTAATTTTTTTATTTTTCGCGAAATATTAAGGCACCGCGATGTGAGGAAGGTCGTAGCGGCGCCGGGGGATTTTAGGGGTGTGACGACTTCAGTGTGACTGAGGGGGAGGGTCGGCCCAATCCCCTGCCATGGGGAGGTAGGGCACTTCAAATGGTAACCCTCTTTACAATGTGTGACCTAGATTCACACAAGTAATTTGAGTGCCTGAACCAATAATCTAACAATGCAAACTAGTAGTCTAGGACAAACAGTGCAACATTGACAGAACATTGACAGACATTGTTACGTTTGTGTGTCATGAGTAGCCGTTCTGTTTCGTCGTGACGCCTGCCTTGGGGAGGTCGGGCACTTCAAATGGTAACCGTCTTTGCAATGTATGACCTAGATTCACACAAGTAATTTGGGAGCCAGAACCAATAATCTAGCAATGCAAACTAGTAGTCTAGGACAAACAGTGCAACATTGACAGAACATTGACAGACATTGTTACGTTTGTGTGTCATGAGCAGCCGTTCTGTTTCGTCGTGACGTAGCAAAATGTTTTTATAAGAATAATCATTTGCATTAATATATACTTATCTTCTTCTCAACATTTCTATCGCGTCCTTATTTAAAAAGAAAGCCTCCGAACCTTGAGGCGATGCTATGTGAATATGACGATTTTAGTAAATGAAGGTAACGATATCAAGCAAAGTGCATTATGTGTTTTACATATATGTATGTTCTGAGCGACGATGATACCAAAGCTTACTAAATGTAGCTAGAACTTCATTCCCAAATATCTAAGAATGAACTAACAAATTTTTTGGCATTCAGGTTAGAAATCTTTTGGCAATATATTTCATAATTATGGGCAAGAAATAACCTTCAACTTTTAAAGCAAAATCATTCCATTACCATCCACCTGATTTTTGCAATATTTTGTACTGCATTATCAAAATTATTATCATACACATCATTTACTAGGAAATATATTACCGAATTAAATTTTATGGTCAGAATTACTGTCAGACAGAGCTCCCGCAAGTACACAAAATTTTAGAAGCAAATACGCACCAGACCCCAAGCGTTAGGTAAACAACTTTATCATTGCCATAAGTATAATTTAATATGACCAAGTGCATTTTGATGCACTACCGCTCCATGAACTCAAAATATTAGGCGCAAAGATTTTGTTACAATATTTGTACCCAATTTGACCAAACGGATTCCTATGACCTATAACCAGCAATCATTTGGTTTGAAAAGATTCTAGCTATTTTGAGCAGCTGTATAAACAAAGACTGAGGTCACATTTTCAAGAAAACATTTCGGGCAAACATTAATTTTGTTTCAAAATAATTCAAAAACTTAGAATATTTTGATAGATGATAATTATTTCAAAAATTGCATTTCTATTCATGACAATGTTAAGCCTTTCCTGCCCGAATTTATCTGATTGCCGTTCAACGTTTGACAATCCCGAGGCGCTAGAATTAATCTACTTCGCTATTCCACGCTACAAATCGACGAACGTAAACCACTGAGCTATAAGGAGCTGTTGTCCGGTTCGTTAAAGGATCTCGTAGAGTGGTCGCGTAACCACATTCAACATTCAAACAGACAATACACGTATAACTTAGTCAACGCATGAAAACATAATGTCAAGTGGTGGCGTTTGGAACCACTTGGCACAAAAGAGTTAACGTTATTGTATTTCCACAATGTACATTGTTAATATAAATTAAATTATATCTATATATTTGTTCAGAAATTAACTTAATAATAATTTATTCGAATTCACTTTTCTCGTACCGGCGCCTTACAATTATCGAATTAAAAAATAAAGCCAGAATTTTGATAAATTAAATGTAAATTAAAACAAAAAATATATATATACATGTTCATTTTCAACTGTGCAAATGGACGGTATCGTTGCGAATCGTTACAGCGCCTTTTCACATTGTCATACTGATAATGATTGACGACGCGTGTTTACATTTTTTAGCCAAAAGTTTTTCAAACAATTATGCCTCTAATACAGTCGCAGATCAACTATTGCATACAGCGAATAGATCAGAAGCAAGCAGCAATTTATTTCTTTTAAGCAACGACAGTATTATAGGGCGTAAGCGAGTTGATTTGCTAATTGAACGGAACGAGTTTACGAGTAGCAATCATATTCTTGTTCAGCTTTCAAATACTTCAAACATTTCAACATCAGCAGCAATAAAAGCAACTACAGCCACCGATACACTGTCAATTTTTCGATTCTATATTGCCGGTGTGTTTACAAGTATATTTGCAGCGGCTGGAATCGGTGGTTCATTCCTTATTATGACCCTCTATACCCGACGATCACTATGGGCACGGGTCAACTATTACATAATTGGACTTGCGTGTTGGGATCTAGCATTGTTGCTTTGTTCGTTATTTATGTTCTCAATGTCAGCGTTAGTATTCGGTGGTAAAATATATTTTCATGGATATATTGCGCTAGCAAATTCATATTTTTATGGTATGATCAATATTACAATGATTGGATGTATTTGGATGACACTAACGCTTAACGGCGAACGCTATCTAGCTGTGTGTCATCCGTTGCGTCATTTGAGTATTTGTACGGCGAAACGAGATAAAATATTACTCGTTTGTGTAAGCATTGGTGCGGTGATTTTTGGCCTACCTCGCTATTTTGAAACCAAAGTAGTATGGTGCCCGAATGAAGCTACCGGCAATTGGCTGGAAAATAGAACTTCCTTTGACGATCACAACATTAGCTACATTCCACTTGTCGGCATGTCACCATTATTGCATAATCGTGTCTACTACAAACTATATCGTATCGCTGGCGGTATCGTATTAGTATCGATGATACCTTTCGTTTTAATGCTATTCTTGACGGCAAGTATTATTAGCACACTTCGACGGGCCAAACTTCGGCGTCAAAGCTTAACACAAACAGCACTTCTTCGAACCAGAGCATCGTTACCGAAGGATTCTTCGTTCATCCGGTCTCCGCCACCGCCAAGATCCAAGATTATTCGGGATAGTTCAACAATGTTGATGCACCGTCGTGGCTATGATGATGATAGATCAAGCACGTTGCAACTGAAAGAAATCAAGAAGGATTCAAGTGGTCAAGTGATTCCTTTGGTACAACACAATGAAAAATACAACCAAATGGCAACTACCGAATATGTGAACAATTCCAAATTCATATCTTCAAGCAATGATCATATTTGCTGCGCTACTGTGGAAGATAATGAGGCGGTAGGAAACTGTGTCAATGGTGAAATTGTAAAAACGTACTCAAATAAATCCGATCTAAGCCTACGAACCATTTCAATATCATCGAGATCCAACTATACGAATACATATTCGACAACAACCGACTCTGTGGAGAAAGAAAATGTTTACAATAATTTGGGTAAAACCAGCGGTAATCTGGGCGATGAAATTGGACGAAATCCACTTATTCGCTCACGGCGTAGTATTGTCTCGACATCAAGCAATAACTATAGCAGTCAACGTAAGAATACCGTTGCGTTCTCAACACCAACCGGAAGAGGCAAAGCAGATCAAGCGTTTACAAAGACAATGGTACTGGTTTTACTCAAATTTCTTGTTTGCTATATGCTCCCAACAGCACTTGATATATTCGACGATTCGCTAGGTGATGCGTTCTACCAACCCGTATTTGCTTATCTCGTTGAATTGTCTAATTTCCTTGTCGTAATGCATTCGGCAACTAATTGGATAGTTTATCTCACTTGCGGCTCACCACGTGTTCGGCAGGAATTACGGCAAATATTGGTATCGCTTGTACGGAAACGTGACAATAATGCATTCGAACTATCACCTGTTCCAATTGTTCGTGGAAGATATTCAACAATTTCGGTAACACAAGCTAATACCATGGCTAATGCTAGAAAAATTGAACTTGAATGATCTAAAGTTTTAATCACGCCAGACGGCGGAAGGGTGAAAATTGCCAAGCTCGGTAAGGCGCCTAATGTCCAGGAATAAGGACCTGGGCTGTAGCAACCAACCAACTATAACTGTTCGTTTAGCAAGCCTTGTTACGGTGGGCAAGGGACGCTCAGAGGCTCAGCATCCCATATCTTTTTGGAGCCCCTGGTGCGATGTAGAACTGTTACGTTCATTTTGCTAGTCACATCAAACTTAACCCCACACCCCCTGAAATTCCTCCAGGTCAACGTGAGTAGTCGCTCTGGATATAGCTCTGCTGTTCAGAATTACCTCGTTATAATAAGAACGCTATTAAGTATGAAGAAAGTAGCATAATGTGATTGATAGGCTTCTTGGATGATGTGCCTGGAATTAGGCGTCCTGCCGTTCTTTTGTGTTTTTCCTCTAAGTGTTGCATGACCTATATAAGGGCAAAAAATTCAGGTTCCAATTTGACGCTTTCGGGCAGTAATTTTTAGTAAATATATCAAAGTTCTGCTTATTCTGAGCTACTGTTGAAAGTCAGAGATGAGCATCGGAGATTTATTTTCTAGATTAGAAAATTATTCAGAATACTCATTTTATGTTTTGTCTATGTAATAAAAAACTTTACTCAAATAAGTCGCCAATTACTAACTCAGAGTTTATCCAGTGAGCGAATTTATAGCCATATAATATTGCAATAAATATTTCATTTTAGTGTCAAGAGTGTTTTATTTTTTCCTGTAGTTTTTATGCTATTATTATCAGGGACCGCGGAAGAGGGGGGCCGGGGGGGCCGCGGCCCCCTTCAGTTTTTCGAGGGGGGGGGCCTGGCCCCCCTTCGTGACATTCAACCACTGTTAACGGTTATTCCCTGCCGCAGCTTTGTTGCGTAGGCTGAATCACGCTTGTTCCAAGATCGGCTTTGTTCAAGATCGATTTCCGAGATTTTCAAGATCGGATTGTTTGCTTACACTAACTTACTTTAGTTAATACTTTTCTCAGCATATGATGATATGTCAAACAACAGTGTGTGCCCCCCTCGTTAAAAAGCGTTCCGCGGTCCCTGATTATTATGTATTTGCTTTGTTGAAACCCACCCCGGACTGAGGAAAACCTGTGTTTGAAGTGCTAAATCGCCAGAAAACAGAAAAAGGCCATTATGTCAGTATGTCTATTAATACGATATAGCGGTGTGCATTTTAGCCTGCAGAACGGTCCGGTCCAGACCGGGACGCGGGCCGCCCGCGACGGGGCGACCCTCAATCCAAACGGGCCGAGCCGGACTGAAAAATTTCGATTAATTCTCACAAATAGACAGAAATGGGCTGCTTAATATGCAGTTTGATAGCCTTGTACTCGTTTTAAGAATTTTACGTCGCGCTCATTTCTAGTATATTTTTATAACCTTATATCGTCTGTGTCCTTTATATCGAGTGAGCCAGTTCTCGATTCTACGAACGGTGCGAGCTGGGCCGTAATTTTGTAGTTCCCAGCTGAGCCGGGTCGACTTCGATTTCCAACGGGCCTTGTCGATTTATAAAATTGCAAACCGGTCTCACCTTAATTGCGATGATGAAAAGAAACTTTTTATTTGCAGTGAAAATGTTGTTATTTATCCCCACAATCGTAAGGAAATGGATTCATAGATTCGAAAAGTAGAAACCTTTGACTACGCCGGCATAAGCTCAAATGTAGGCTTATATAAGAGCTTCACCTTCGGCTAAAGGTAACGTATAGAAGATTGGTATAGCATTAAACGTCATTGAATGCATTTTACTTTCGTGTATCACGGTTACTTTGGCCATTTATCTAAAATCACTGTCTCTAAAGGTCGCTTACTTTAACATTGCATTTTCAATGCTGAAATAAGTAACAATACAGCACAACAGCTATAATATGAACGGTGCCATACACTGAGCTCATCTTCTGTTCTTGTGACGTTTGAAGAAGAACATTTCTAAAATTAATTTCTTGGAGAGCTGCTTTACATTTTCAGGTCGAGGCATAAATAAAACCCTCGTTTTTTCTGCGAAACGATTTAATTTTAGAATAATTCAAGTTGGAGGGATGCTGTCGTAGACGTTTTATCTTGGGTGCATGATGCCCTCTGAGCTAACGCTCAGCCCAAATTACTGTGCTGTAAAAGAAACAGTCATTAGATTCTCTTTATTCGTATTTCCTTCACTCAGCTAAAAAATAGTGATCAATTTCTAACACATTCAACAGCTTGTTACGAGCTTAAACGGGTTTTAGTTTTAAAAATGATATTATATTGACGACATTTAATTTTGGGTCCATGAGGAACTCTGACGTAACGCTCGGCCCAAATTACTGTGCTGTAAAAGAAACAGTCATTAGACTTCTTTATTCGTGTTTTCTTCTGTCAGCTAAGATATAGTGATCAATTTCGAACATATTCAACAGCTATTTATGAGCTTAAACTGGTTTTAGTCTTACAAATATTCTAAGAAATCCAGTGGGAGAGATGACGTGGAGGACATTTAATTTGGGGTCCATAAAGCTCTTTGACCTTACGCTCGGCCCAAATTACTGTGCTGTAAAAGAAACAGTTGTTAGATCTCTTAATTCATGTTTCTTCTCTCAATTAAAAAAGCACTGATCAATTTCGAACATATTCAACAGCTACTTATAAGTTTAAACTGGTTTTAGTTGTACAAGTTTTCTCAGAACTGCAGTGGAAGGGATGATGTTGCGGACATTTATTTTTGGGTCTATGAAGCTCCTTGAGCTAATGCTTGGCCCTAATTTTTGTGCTATAAAAGAAACAGTCAGACTTCTTTATTGTGTTTTCTTCTGTCAGCTAAAATATAGTGATCAATTTCTAACACATTCAACAGCCTGTTACGAGCTTAAACGGGTTTTAGTTTTGCAAATTTTCTAAAAAATCCAGTTGGAGGGATGATGTCGAAGATATTTCATCTTGGGTCTATTACGCTATCTGACTTAACACTCGGCCCAAATTTCTGTTCTGTAAAAGAAACAGTCATTAGACTTCTTTATTCGTGTTTTCTTCTGTCAGCTAAGATATAGTGATCAATTTCGAACATATTCAATAGCTATTTATGAGCTTAAACTGGTTTTAGTCTTACAAATATTCTAAGAAATCCAGTGGGAGAGATGACGTGGAGGACATTTAATTTGGGGTCCATGAAGCTCTTTGACCTTACGCTCGGCCCAAATGACTGTGCTGTAAAAGAAACAGTTGTTAGATCTCTTAATTCATGTTTCTTCTCTCAATTAAAAAAGCACTGATCAATTTCGAACATATTCAACAGCTATTTATAAGTTTAAACTGGTTTTAGTTGTACAAGTTTTCTCAGAACTGCAGTGGAAGGGATGATGTTGCGGACATTTATTTTTGGGTCTATGAAGCTCCTTGAGCTAATGCTTGGCCCTAATATTTGTGCTATAAAAGAAACAGTCAGACTTCTTTATTCGTGTTTTCTTCTGTCAGCTAAAATATAGTGATCAATTTCTAACACATTCAACAGCCTGTTACGAGCTTAAACGGGTTTTAGTTTTGCAAATTTTCTAAAAAATCCAGTTGGAGGGATGATGTCGAAGATATTTCATCTTGGGTCTATTACGCTATCTGACTTAACACTCGGCCCAAATTTCTGTTCTGTAAAAGAAACAGTCATTAGACTTCTTTATTCGTGTTTTCTTCTGTCAGCTAAGATATAGTGATCAATTTCGAACATATTCAACAGCTATTTATGAGCTTAAACTGGTTTTAGTCTTACAAATATTCTAAGAAATCCAGTGGGAGAGATGACGTGGAGGACATTTAATTTGGGGTCCATGAAGCTCTTTGACCTTACGCTCGGCCCAAATTACTGTGCTGTAAAAGAAACAGTTGTTAGATCTCTTAATTCACGTTTCTTCTCTCAATTAAAAAAGCACTGATCAATTTCGAACATATTCAACAGCTATTTATAAGTTTAAACTGGTTTTAGTTTTACAAGTTTTCTCAGAACTGCAGTTGGAGGGATGATGTTGCGGACGTTTATTTTTGGGTCTATGAAGCTTCTTGAGCTAATACTTGGCCCTGATTTTTGTGCTATAAATGAAACAGTCAGACTTCTTTATTCGTGTTTTATTCTGTCAGTTAAAATATATTGATCAATTTCTAACACATTCAACAGCCTGTTACGAGCTTAAACGGGTTCAGTTTTGCAAATTTTCTAAAAAATCCAGTTCGAGGGATGATGTCGAAGATATTTCATCTTGGGTCTATGACGCTATCTGACCTAACTCTCTGCCTAAATTTCTGTTCTGTAAAACAAACACTTTTAGACTTCTTTATTCGTGTTTTCTTCTGTCAGCTAAGATATAGTGATCAATTTCGAACATATTCAACAGCTATTTATGAGCTTAAACTGGTTTTAGTCTTACAAATATTCTAAGAAATCCAGTGGGAGAGATGACGTGGAGGACATTTAATTTGGGGTCCATGAAGCTCTTTTACCTTACGCTCGGACCAGATTACTGTGCTGTAAAAGAAACAGTCATTAGACTTCGTTATTCGTGTTTTCTTCTGTCAGCTAAAGTATAGTGATCAATTTCGAACACATTCAACAGCTATTTATGAGCTTAAACTGGTCTTACAAATTTTCTAAGAAATCCAGTGGGAATGATGACGTAGATTGACGAAATTTGAAAAATTTATTTCAAGAAAAATATCACTGTACCATATTCAGGCTCGCAGCGGTCCTGGGAGAAGTCCCAATAAAAGTATTTTTCTGAAAAGTTATAGAGCCCGATGGTTGTATTCAGTGTACTAAAATATATATGTGGATCACACTTGATGCCTAGCACCTGCATAACTCAGCAACCGAAGACAAACAATATTCAGGAACTGGTGTTCATCGACCCTAAAACCCCTGAAAAATGCATGAACTATTCGTGGTGGATTGCTGATAACCAAATTGTCGTATTCAGTGTACCGAAAAATTGATGGCTTGCACGCAATACATAACCTAACAAACGAAGACAGACTACGCATTTCTAGAAATCAAGTTGGTCAATCGTAAAACCCATGAAACCCTTTTAAATGTTATAGCATGCTCCAGTCCGACTCTAGATAACATCAGTATTTTGGATGTTTATAACGTAAAATACTCTCTTGAATGCATAAAACATTAATAACATGAGGAAATTTGAAAAATTGATTTCTAGAACAAGATCACTATACCATGGTCATTTTCGCAGCGGCCCTGGGAAAGGTCCCATAAAAAGTATTGTTCTGAAAAGTTGTAGATATCGATGGTTGTATTTAGTGTACTAATCTGACAAATAAAGACAGACTGCACAATTATGGAATTCAACTTCGTAGACCGTAAAACCCCTGGAACCCTTTATTAAAATCTAAAATAAAAGTTAGCTATTTAAAGTAACATTTGCAGCCTAAAATTAGAGCTTTACAGCTATCAGCGTGCCCATTTCGCGATTGCTCGATGTACAATAATAAAATGCAAAACCGAAAATACAAGCCCCCTGGGAAGAGCCAACCCCTAGGCCTATATATTGGTAATAAGGTCGGCTCATCGTTAAGAAAAACTGGTTAAACAGAGAATCCCGGAATACGGAAAATACTGGAAAACAGCTCTAAAGTGGCGAAACGACATAATATTTGGAAACACTAAGATACAGAAACGGGAAAATGTGGGGGAAATGCTGAAACACGAAACTGTAGAGAAATCGTAGTATTGGAGAATATAAAAATATTGAAAAACAGGGAAGTTCTTAACCCTTTCGCTGCCGAGCCCGTAATTTTACGGGCATGCAGTTTTCAAAAAACTTGACGGCCCGTAAATTTACGGGCTGTCGTAAATTTTAAAGATATGTCAAAATATATGTCCGGCGTACGTGTGAAAACGAAACGATACATGTGGCGTGTAGCACAAGTATCACACTCTCACTAATCAATTTTCCCTTTAATCATTTCATGTTTGGAGGGAAAATTATGCAAAAACTACCAATACAATTTTTTTAAAAAACGCTAGCCCGAAAATTTCCGGGCCCGGCAGCGAACGGGTTAAAATGGGAAGTGTGAACCTCGGAAAGCAAGGAAGTCTAGATCTGGAAATTCCCGTTTCTCAAGCTTCCGATTTCCATAAATTTTCATTTTCGTGATTTTTCGTTTTGCTAATTTCCCGCTTTCCTAACTTCTCGTACTCCCCTTCTCCCGGTTCGCAATTGCTTGTTTTCCCAGTTTCTCGTGTTCCCAATCTCCAGTTTTCTCAATTTCATGTTTTCCCAATCTCCCGTACATCTGACGTCTCAAATTGTACTGGTTTAGGGTATAGGAAACTGCAAAACGGGAAATCGGGAAAATTTGAAAAACAAAATACACAAAATGTATGTCTAATATATGGGACACACAAAAATGTAATATAATTTCTGACGCAAAAACGAAAAGCCCCTAATGTGACATAGGCAGGTCTCTTTATTCGTGTTTTCTTCGCTCAACTAAAAAACCAGTAATCAATTTAGTCTTACTAATTTTCATAGAAATTCAGTTGATCTACAGTCTAAGCTGTTCTTTTTGCTAACGTTGTAATGTACGGCTCCCAAAGGTGACATGGGCCGGAGGGATGATGTGGAGGACATTAAATCTTGAGTCCATGATGCTCTCTGAACTAACGCTCGACCGAAATTACTGTGTTGTGTAAGAAACAGACGTTAGATCTATTTATGTGTGTTTTCTTCTCTTAGCTAAAAATGCAGTGATCAATTTTGAATACATTCAACAGTGTGTTATCAACTTAAGTTGCTTTTTAGGCTTGCAAATTTTCTTAGGAATTTTGTTGGAGGAATGTCAAGGGCATTTAATCCTGGTCCTTGATGCTGATCACTCAGCCCTTATTTCTATGCTGAAAGAAACAGTCGCTAGATATCTTTATTTGTGTTTTTTGTCTCAACTACAAATGCTGATCAATTTCGAACGCATTCAATATACTTCTTTCTGTATGAGTTATGCGAGGAAGCGTATAATTGTCCCTTTATTTCAGCTAGTTTCTTTGAGGAAATCTAAATCTGAAATTTGTATACTAATATAATTGTAGGACTTAACTGGCTGGTGTCTTCGCGTGTAAGGTAACACATTTGGCCCATGTGACCCTGAAGGGCTGGACATTATATAGCTAGAAAAAAAGTAGCTTAAAGCAGCAACCCCCCTCCCCCGACTTAAGCTTAGGGTAAAGCTTAATATATCGAGAACAACATGAAACACAACGCACTTTCGACCCTCATAATTACTTTGACCACATGTTTAATCAGTAAATCCACAAATAAGTTTGATAATATTTATTCACTGGTAATCAAATAAATTTTTTTGGATGTCGGTTTTATTGTATTCAGCTGTTAAATACATAGCTAGTGGTACGATAGTATTTAAAACGATACTGTGGAAGTACTATGTAAAAAATAATAAAACATTGCATTCCCAGCCGACTTTTCAACCGTTATCGAATATAACAGCTTTATCACTGTTATGAAATTAGGCAAGGATATCTACCTAACAGTTGTTATCCTTTGCGTCGCCAAACACCTGCCACTAGGCCAAACGAAAAATTGCCTAGCACACTGTCCCTACCCTAAAATTAAAATTTAAGCTTATTAAGATCTACGGTTACTTATGTAGGTTTGCATTTAAAATTTACTGTTGTTGTTTCTTGTTAGAAATTAACTCACTAAAGCTTGTTTGTATAAATGTTCTAAGGCTAGTTATGCTAATTTCTTTGTGTAATTCACTTCGACTACTGATTTCACGTAGTATACACAATAGTGATTTATATTCTCCAATTTAGTAGATTCTGTGTGTGTGAATTGTGCTATTCTGTTTGAATTCGTGACTCCGGTCGCTCCTTAGTTGCAATATACGGACCATCTTGTAAAGGTTTCTTTTTGGCAATCTTACTTAAACGCAATTATAGTCTGGCCATTCCATGTTCTGAATGTGGACCACATTATTTTATTGTACACCAGAGCGTTTTGCAGCTACTACGCTGTGAAGAGTTGTCTTAGGCACACCGAACATCCTAGCGAATTTTCGTTCATGGGTCTGCTCTCGAACAATGGAATTGGCAGCCTGTTCCAATGTTGATGGTGAATATTCGATTTCTTCCAACCTATAGGACCACGTGGCAGATCGTAATTCGCAGTATGACTGACTGAGGTTGCAGCGTAATGTGCATCAATTTTATAATTGTTTCCACAGTTTTGGCGTCCAGTTTGATCATTTTTACAAATCTAAACCCTGTTTCCGATGAGGGCCATATATACTTATTTGTCTACATTTTTTGTCTAATAACCGGCTCGAATTAGACACTATTTACCTACTACCTATATGAGCTATTCTGTTGCAGTTGATCACACATCATTGGTAACGGCTCTGCTTTTAAAACATACCTTACCAGTAGCACATACATAGTCTCCCAGACTTGCCACATTAGCGTAATCAATGGTTTCAGTTTTGGTAAACTTCACCCCTGTGGTCGTCTTCACTCCCCTTTACTTTATATACTTTGAATTAATATATCAATATGCGTTTATTAGGTATTCGTCTGTGTTACTTATATAACTTGTATTTCGACTATTCATGACAAAATCCTAAGGAAAGTTATGTACGGCCTGTAGAAATAGCATTTCGATCAGGTAAATAAAAGTATGCAATAGAAATAAGATAACATGATAAAATGCAATTCAAGATACCCCAGTTGATTTTTGGGAAGGCTAACCCCAGGTAACCCGGGGAAATTCTCCAGATATTTCCCGTTCGCTTCCACGCTGGACCTGGGGCCCTCTATGATCGCGTCGTAGAGGCGGACAACTGTTTGAATATTGTTGAACCGCGCTAGCTAACATCAGGGTTTCTAAACCGCAGCTGAGCATCATACGTCATTTTGTTTGCTAAAAATCATTCACTTGTCGATGAATGGCCCGGGGCTAACTGAAGTTCTTCATTAATTACCGCAGATGGCGACGTCGCATAGCCAGTTTTTGACTCCACGTGGTAAGAGCAACATTTCAACAAGTACATTTCGCTACTAGTTGAGTTCTAAATGCTAACCCTACCAGTCGTCAAAATGCCCTCGAAAAACGTCAGGCTCAATTAGAAGAACGCATAGATGCTCTTGAGGCTGATACCAATGTAGGACAAAGTGAGGTATTAAATGAGGATATCATCAACAAAACGGTCTCGGAATTTAACGAAATCGAACGACGCAAACAAAGTGTTATTGTATTTGCTCTGGCCGAGTCCGCAACTGAAAGTGACGGTGATTAAATTGCACGATTATTTAATTCCATCGGAGTGTCCGATATTAAAGTAATGCATAAATTTCGGTTTGGAAACTCGGTTTACGGGAAAAAAGTTGACTTCTAACACTGGTACTGTCTTCTAGCTGTGATCGCTACAAATTGTTGGGCTTGTCTACTAATTTTAGAAAAAATGCAGATTTTAAATTATGTTATATAAAGCTTGATTTAATGAAACGCCACCAAAAAGAAAATAAGCTCATTAAAAAACTCAAAATACGTATAGCCCAGAGAGAAAATGTCAAACGCGCTCCTGGGGGCTCGACATCAGTCAGATCAAAATGCACGGCAGGAACAATCACTGCTTCAGATGAGATATAGATTCGTCGATATGCCTGTTTCAGTTAATGCTTTAGACAATACATGTGTGGCAGGGAAACCAAATGCTGAAATATTTAATGAATTTACTAAACCATATATATTTCTAATGTTTTATTATACAGTTCTACTGCTGTCAGCCTGAGAACTGTATTCGGTTTTAGTTATTACGCTTTTATATCTAGTTATGGCGACCTATCGTTATGTCAACGTGGTTCGACGTCACATAAGCAAAACAACACATATTTAAAATGCTTATATTACAATGCCCGTAGTGTATATATAATGAACAAACTCCAGTAGCTTAAACTTGTTATTAACACACATGATCTCCCGAATGTGGTAATAATTACGGAGTCATGGACACAAGTTTCTAACCCAGATGATGAATTACACATACCAAACCATACTTCGTATCGCGCTGATAGAGCTACTCGTGGTGGTGGTATATTGGTATATGTTCTGAGCAGTCACGGCCCGCGATCTGTCGACAACTTTGCAACAAACAATGACGACTGCATTTTCTACTGTATAACGCACAAAAACAATGAAAACGCTCTTGTTGGTGTAATGTATCGTGCTGAATCAAATGACACTAAAAACAACATCCTATGTTCCGTTATTCGTAATTGCTGCAAAGAAAACTGTAAATATGTGTTGTAGCAGGTGATTTCAAAGAGATATACTAATTTTACTTGACCGCCGAAGTGTGACAGCTTCATGGACGCTATCCATGAGGCAGGTTTGTACAAATACGTAACCGACGCAACCCATCACGATGCAAATACACTAGATCTCGTGGTCTCAAATGACGAATATGTAGTATCTGACGTTGTTGTGGGATCTGGTGTCGGATGGAGTGACCGTTTCTCCATTACCTTTAAGCTTTACTGTAATGCACCAATTATTCCAAACACTACACTAAACCTGTTACGCTCCCATAATGCAAACTGGCAAAGGTTAAACCACCACATTCGTGAACAGATTACAAGCTCTAATGCCAGCCCTATTAATACAAATGTCGATTTGCGAGAGGTAATAAATACCCTTCAATCTGCAGTAGTACAATATGTTCCAGCTATACTAGTAAAGTATCAAGACATCGCTAAGTCCAGGTGAGCAAACATGCGTACAAGTAAAGCACTGAAAGCTCAGTCCTCGTCATTCTGTAAATATGAACGCAATCTGGGGTTTGTCATCCACCTTCAACAATACCTACGTAAATCTCGCCGACACCTAAATTCGTAATGCTAAACGAAACTTCGTGCGTCTTTTAGCTGATAATGTAAGACATGACACAAAAGCAATTTGGGCATACTTTAATGCTAACCGAACTCGCCTGACAATAGGCCCGTTTCAATACAATAATACTTACATCACCAGTGACACCGAAATAGCTAATGTCTTGGGTATATTTTTTGCTTTACACCGTAGACAACCACATAGCTATACCGCCATGTATAGTAAAATTTCAAGCAGTATTGCTCACCGTCAGTTTTACCGAGGGCATCGTCCACAAATACGTGAAATATCTCCGACTAACCTCCAGTCCTGGATCGGACGGTGTAGCAAACCGAGTACTGTACCATTGTGTTGACGTATTAATTTTATATTAGTTAAAATGTTCGTTCTTTCGCTATCTGCTACCACATTGCCAGGCGACTGGCGTTGCGCACACGTAACAGCACTGCATAAAATGGGTAGCCGGATCGTGTAAACAACTGTAGGCCCATTTCGGTAACCTCTACAATCTTCAAAGTAATGGAAAAGATAATAGCCGACAAAGTCACTGAATATGCTAATCAAAACAACATTATTATAAAAAGCCAATATGGTTTCATGAAATACACTTCTGCATAGGTATTTAAGTTTGCTGACGATACAAAAACATGCCGTCGTCTTCACAAAAATAATTATGTGATAGATTGCGCAGATTTCAATAATGACCTGCAAGGTTTGTATCAATGGCGCCAGGATAGTGAAATGGAGTTTAACTGCTCGAAATGTGCCTGTTTACATGTAGGTAGCATCAACCCCTGTTAGCAATATACTTTAGATAGTAACCCCATAGCTAATAAGCACGCCGAAATGGACCTTGGGGGTAACTATATGTGACAATTAAAAATGCTCTCAGTACTGCTCGGAGGTTGTATGAAAATGTGAACTGATACTCCGGCTTATTCGACGTCATTTCGAGTATCTTTATAAACGCTCTTTTCTTCCATTATATTGCTCTCTTGTACGCTCCCGTCTTGAATACGCCTGCTGTGTGTGGTGCCGTCGGTATGCCAGGGATATTTGCCAAAACGCAAGTTTGGCAGATGTCTTTCAATGTTTCCAAATGCACATGCTTGCATATTGGAGCTATAAATCCCGCTACGGATTACCTGATGAAAGGCGACATAATTCCATCGGTTCAGTCACAAATGGATTTGGGCGTTGTTGTCAGCACAGACCTTAAGTCATCTCATCACTGTGGTGAAATTACAAAAAATGCAACACCATCATCGGACTTATTCGTCGACCTTTTGTGTCAATCACTGGAACAATTTTTCTTCCCATCTATAAAGCACTCATAAGATCTCGACTTGAGTACGCATTTACAGCTTGGTGTCCTTATTACGCCCGGGACATAAAACAACTGGAGGACACTCAGCGACGAGCAACCAAGCTTGTTCACTCAATTGCACACCCATGAACGATTACGTTATCTCGGCCTGCAATCCATTGAAACACGCCACCATAGATCAGATCTTATGATTTATCTAAACGGTCTAGTCGGAGCAAATATCCTTCGTTACTTTTATCCCGCTCCATCCAGTGGTCTTCGTGGGCACCACTTCAAGTTACGACCCCGCTTTTCTCCGCGACGTAATTGCTCCAGATTCAGCTTTGCATACAGAAATGTACAGCTATGGAATTCTCTTCCGTCATCCGTTGTAGCTTCCCCAAGTCTGGCAGAGTTCAAACGTCGCCTACACAATTCGAATGCACTACCGGATTTGTAGCTGAGGTGCTGGTGTCTCTGCCCTGATCTTAACTTTCAGAACGAAGCTCAATATTCACATTGTCATTCAATCCGCATGGCCGAGAACAATCGGCCTGCCATCATCTTTTCCTGCGCAAACAAATGGTCAAATTCAATACTGCATAATGGATGGTGGCGAAGAAGGTACATATAACGCTTATTGAAGGTGAACATCGACAAGCAACACGTATGCTGCCGGATATGGTTGGGCTAGATTATAATCAGCACCTTGAACAGTTACAACTACAGTCGCTACAAACAAGACGTCAACGCGCTGATATAATAATGATATATCGTATAGTCCGTGGGCTTGCCGATACACCCTTATCACGCTTTTTTATCTTGCTCCTGATGACCGCCTATGAGGTCGTCGATTCAAGCTACGTGCTCGATTCACTCCACAAATTGACTGTGCACGATTTGCTTTCGCCTATTGCGCTGTGAAGCGCTGGAACAATCTTAGTCCCGAAATTGTCGCTGCCCCAAACATAAAAACATTCAAGATTAAACTCCATGTCTCCGCTGCGTTATCACATCTGTGAAACATTCTCGTACTGCCGCCTCCTTCTCTTTACAGCCAAACGATCACTGAAATCCGCACAAGCGGAATCTACGGGTTTGCACTTCGATCCGAATAAAGAAAAGCCGTGTAACATAGTAACAAACACCTTGGATCTGCAGTGCCGTTCGAGGTACATAAATGGCTTAGCTGTTTATGTTTATCGACTACCAAGCGGCTTGTCAAGTCTGTCAGGTATCAAGTCTGTTGGCCCATCGATTTTATTTCTTCATTATCTCAAAAATCTGGCCATTCAAATTTTCCTATGTTGCTGGCACTAAAAACACAAAACCAGTTAACCATGCGATTACTTTGCTGCCATCTTTATGAAAATGGGTTTCCGAAGTTCAGCCAAAGCCGGTTAACAAAGACTTCGATGTTGTTGCCGCTACTTTGCAATCTGATAACTTCATTTTGCTAAACTGTGCTTCAGATTTGTAGCTAGCGTGGCGCATCCATCTTATATTCCAACCGGAGAAGCCTACGTTTCCAGTTTTCTTCTATCATCGTGAAGCACTGCGTAGCATTTTGATGACACGCCTAATAAAGAAGGTAAACTTGCTTTTGCTAACGCAACTGCCGAAATAAAAATGAACAATAACAATTTTGAAAATCTGTGGGTTATACCAGATATTTGAGGAATGATATTCCAGATTCTGCTATCCAACCTTTATCAACTTCGTGCTGAGATCACGCACTGGTATTTTCTAGCCAGGGTTGGAATAATGTTTCAATGTCCATATTTATCAACCCATGTGATGAGGCCATTTCTAAGCCACCGAGTTTCTAGCATCTGTGTTCCAAGTCGTCGAAGTCAAGGTTTGTTGGTCAATTTGTTGTGGAACGGGACTAATTTGGTTGCTTTACGCTGAACTGCTTCGATCACCTATTTATCTCTCTCGTAAAAAGGACACCATATAACAACGGTAAATTTAGCCTGCGGTCTTAACGTCTTGTGAATAAACAGCTATTTGTTTATTGTCCACATCTTTATTGTTCGACCTAATAATCCAATCATTTGGCGGGTCTTTGCGGCAACGATAGCACAGTGACTGGACGATTTGAAATGTTTTGTCATAGGACATCCAGATCCCGTTCAGTGGTGGTTAGGTTTAGAAGATTCACGCCAAGACTATGCAGAGCACATGTGTTGTTGGGAACACAATGTAACACTACATTTGTCTGTTTTAGTGAGACACTAATGGTCGGCCCATAACTGAAAGCCATCTAAGTCATTTTGGACGTCGTCGATGTCAGTCAGAAAAGGCGGTCGATAAATCAAGCATAGCGGCATTCCAATATTTTCACCGAATTTGAACAGCTGGGATCCAATGTAACCGTCAATATCTTCAACAAAAATAAGAAATAACACTGCTCCCAACACTGTTCCGTTGAGATACGCCGCTGCTTACGATTGCTTAGAATAAAAAAGCGCCATTGAAAATAACCCGTTGTTTGTGGTTGGACAGAAAGCTCCTCATCAATCCATGTAAAGGATCAGAAAACCGTACATTCGCAGCTTCCGCAACAGAGCTTCATGATTGACACAATGAAATCCTTGGAGAAGTTAACGGGTACATCTAGTGCATCTTCAGAGTCAAGAATTCTAGTAGCAAATTATAGGTAAAGTAGAATTTGGAATACTGTCGAACGTTTTTCAAGAAACCCATGATAGGGATTGTTTAGCAGCCGATTGACATTTAAGTACAATATCTTATTGTGAATGACACCTTCGAAGATTTTACTAATAGACGGAGTGAGACTGGTAGGTCTGAAATTTACAGAAGCAGATCGACTACTTTTCTTGTTTATTGGAACTATATACGTTAGCCCGTTTCCTATCGGTGGTAAAATTTGATAAAGGTAACGATTTCTTATTACACAGTTAATGGCTGCGCCAATTTGGTTCTATTGTGATGTAACAATACTTTATGAATGCCACCCCACATTGCGAAAAGCATCAATTTTACTTCTGCGAATAGCTTCATCCACATCGTATTCTGTTACACTACATTATCTAACATAGAAGCCGTTTTAACACCATATTGTGATGTTTTTAAAATTTTCAGTTATGCGAATTTTGAGCATTTTTAAATTTCACTGTGCATTTTTATAACATATATACTATGCTTTGTTATCAGAAAAGCTTAAAAGCGTACAACATTTAATTTTTTCACTACTACTAGCATGTGAAGGCCAACCTGTATTCAACTAGACTAGTCTCTCTTATGAAAGACATATGTTTTATACTAATACGGTCATTTGAGACTAATATTTGGGTACTAAATTAAAACTCACTATTCAGTTTGGTTTACCCGATGAATTTGTTTTATGTACTATTTTCTTATTCATCGGGTTTTGATTAAAAATTGCCTACATCCTACCTATGCATTTTTAGATTTAGGTGTTCATTTTTATGAAACTATGTAGATGCATTTTTATGAAACTGTGAAACTGCAACCTATTATTTCTAACAAAACAAAAACAAACCCTGAATCACTGGGCTCTCCAAATTGGGGGGGGGGTGGGGGCCTGGTATTTTTGGTTACCCCTGGTTCAGAACAGGTGCCCCCTGGCAAAATTTTGGGGCCCCACCGGTTCGGAACCAGGGGAACCCCTGGTTCATGCCCCTGGAAAAAATTTTCTGCGAATGAAGAGCCCAGAATCTAACATTCATGTAAAATTATTGGATTTTTATTTCTAGTTTTATATTAACATCTTCGAATTATATTGTCTTCATAATCGAACGCTGTCCTATGCGAATCAGTAGAGTGCATTATTGGACCATTGCTGACATAAGCAATTTTGTTGCTTAGATGGCACCATTATTGCGTTCTGGGATATGGCCAAAAAATGGTAAGTAAATTCGTTTAGCTTGAATGTTTATATAGGTAACATGTTTATATTTGGTATATAATGTATTTCAACAGTCCCTAGTTTAACTAATGCTTATGGAAACTTATTTAATTGAATTCTGAGTGAGTGAGCGAAACGAGCGAAGCGTAGAATTCATATAGCCGTGACACTGATGAAAATTATTGACAATTTCTGTTATTGGGATTTTTAGGCTAACACGCATACTGAAGTTTGGCTGGGCGAATACGCGGGGTAGCTCATTTGAAAGCTCGACATCTCTATTTTGCTCTTCTCGAGCGACACATATATAGGCATTTTTGGCCTCATTTTGTAGAGTATATAATTCGTCTTCTATGTAGGCGCAAATTGTGCGCTGATATTGGGGTTTCCGTGAGACGAGAAATATACGAAAACGGTAATATCTCCGCAACCGAGCATGCTATATTGGTGTTCTTGGTCTCATTTTGTAGAGAAATTCATTTTCTATGTATCTTCAAACGGCTTGCTGCTATTGTTATTGTTCGCGCCGCATTCTGAGCTCAAAACGGGTTTTTATGTGGGCCCACGGGGCCCAAAATGCACGAAATTATTAATATTTCAGCATCCGCTATGGCTATTTAGGTGTTTCTGATATTGTTTTGTAGAAAAAATTCATTTTCTATGTAACTCCAAATAGTGCGATGCTATTGCCATTATTCATGCTGCAGGGTTGGCTCAAAACGGGTTTTTCTATGAACCCACAGGCGCCAAAATATATACGAAAATGATACCTCCTCAAGCCTCAAGCTGCATGAATTCTTTGGTGTCACTTTCAAAGCAACATTTTTATGTAGCTGAAAATAGTATGCTGTTGTCATTATTCACGCTTCAGGAGTTAGTCAAAGCGGCTTTTCTAGCGACCCATGGCACCCAAAATTCACTAAAATGGTAATATCTCCGCAACCGCTAGAACTGTATAGGTGCATTATTTGATCTCATTTTGTAAACCAATTCATGGTTAATTTTTGTAATTCGATGCTCAATATTGCTGTGTACATCTCTCTAAATTACATATTTAACGCTCAGAGTTCATAGATTGACGATAACACAAACTACTTCTGTATATACATACAATATCAAGAATGCATGATTTCTTGACAAGAGTATGTCATTCTTTGAAATCACCCTGCAAATCAAGCCGGAATGTCGCTCTTTATTTCGACATCAACCCCTAGTTTTGGGGGAAGTACTAACCCCCACCTTTACAGGCGGAGTCATAATGTCATGGCCAAAATTTGTCCCAACCCGCCCCCGCAGTGTATTTTGGGGAGGGGTCGTTTGAAGAAAATTTTCTCGATCTCCCCCCAAAAAACTTTGATGGTAAGGTCGAAATGTATCGCGACATACCGAGTTGTTTGGCATGATGATTTGGAAGAGTTTTATATACTCAACAAATCACCATGCACTTTTGATAATATATGAGTTATCAATAATATACGCCAAATCATGGCGTATTATATATATATCAGGGAGTAACCGGAATTCCGGTTCCGGCGAAAATCGTGTTCTGGTTGCGGTTCCGGCAAAGGGCAAAAACCATACCGGAACCGAAATTCCGGTTTAAAAATTTTGTTTGAAATTTTCCACGTTTTTTGCTTCATCCTGTAATCCAAACATATGTAATATATATTATACAATGATCAAGCTCCAATACAACCAAGCAAAAGAAAAGATTAACTAACCAATTTGCCGTGTAAAACGTAAGTAGGGCACATAATTTGAGCAGGAATTTTTCATAATAACCTGCAGGAGTTTGTTAAATCAAAGCCAGGTCAATGCTTGTAGCAGCTATTTTACACATCCAGAAGTCTGTTGGATACGTTTGAATTAAACCGGTCCAACTCGGTAACAGAGTATGGCTTACGCAGAAGTACTTAGGGTATGCTTGGCTAACATAAATTGCGTCAGGCACCCGCCAGTGCGCTTGTAAACGTGGCAAATCAGTCTAAATTGAAGTAAATTAACGTTATCTGCAACGCAGCTAGAACTGCTTTCTTGGCAATGAACTGTATTTATTGAAACTGTGCTAGCAGCATCACAGTGTGTCTCATTTATAGCATTCTGATTAGAAAGTTATTATTATGATCCAACTGACGGGCACTGTTTGTCCAACGCTAGCCTAAACAGTGTCTCTGACCACTGATCAGAAAATTACCTTCTTTCTATTATTTTCTCTTAGAATCATATAAACCAATAATTTTAAGTTTCCTACAGAAGAACTTGCAACAAACGTATGTATAGTAAAGGGAGGCGACTGGAGACAGATTGAAAGTGTGTATTCTACGCTCCAAGCTTTGTAAGCACATTCGATTTGACAAAGTATACGCAATGGTGTAGAGTGGAAGACATTTTTTGCTCTGAATGTCCAAAACCGACATATTTGATCGATAAATATATAAACATCATTAGCTTCCTCAGTCTCTTTTAAGTTTCAGAAAGGCAATAATACCATCGCAATTCATTAAGTTTAATGTAAACGTTATTTTTAATGCATTTTAAATCCACTATACCTTCATTTCTTCCATCATCTGTTTTGCTATATATAAATTTCGAAGACCAGCTTCCGGATTCGGTTTAAACGAACGGTTCCGTTTGCTGGTTCCGGTTCCGGTAAACTTCGGTTCCGGTTATTCCCTGATATATATATGTATATATATATCAGGGAATAACCGGAACCAGAGTTTACCGGAACCGGAACCAGCAACCGGAACCGTTTATTTAAACCGGATCCGGAACCTGGTCTTCGATATTTATATATAGTAAAACAGATGATGGAAGAAATGAAGGTATTGACCTGGCTTTGATTTAACAAACTCCTGCAGGTTATTGTGAAAAATTCCTGCTCAAATTATGTGCCCTACTTACGTTTTACACGGCAAATTGGTTAGTTAATCTTTTCTTTTGCTTGGTTGTATTGGAGCTTGATCATTGTATAATATATATTACATATGTTTGGATTGCAGGATAAAGCAAAAAACGTGGAAAATTTCAAACAAAATTTTTAAACCGCAATTCCGGTTCCGGTATGGTTTTTGCCCTTTGCCGGAACCGGAACACGATTTTCGCCGGAACCGGAATTCCGGTTACTCCCTGATATATATATATTAAGTTATCTAATAAATATATTTATGCTAGAACGTTGGTGACAAGGGGCGCCAGTTCCGAGGTGGGCACTATAGAGCAACGTCTTCTTTGCTCAGCAAGGCCAAGTGACATACATGGGTTCATATTTTTGAAGCGGTCGTCGATAGATATCTAAGTTGGCCCTCGCCACTCGTGGGGCCACCATCTTGCTTGCATGTGACACCATATTCGTTGGTTCACATTTGATGGGGACGACTTTCTATGTTCGCATTGTTATGTGACTTACCATGTCTCCATAGCGTGGCTCTTTGCCACATCCAATCTGCAAATTTATATATCAAAGATTAAAGGGAAAATTGTAGCACTGTAGTGTAACTTCGAATTCAACTAGTTTAACCTGATATACACTAATATATCTCGTAACCAAAGGGTGAAATGGAGCGAGCATTGTTTCATCTATAGTTGTCATTATGTGACATCATCTGTAACCGGCTTTGTGCTTCATATGTACTGACTTCTCCGTTGTGGGGGGGGCTGCCCCATACTTGGTCCCCCTGGTTCGGGGTAAACTACCCCGGTTGTGCCATCCCCCATAATTTTGGTTGCCGCTGGTTGATGAACCGGGGATCGCTCCAAATTGGTTGCCCTTCGGTTCAGGTATTGACTACTAACAAAACATGTGAGGTGAATCGTGTTTCAAGTTTTTAAGCCCTAAAAAGGGTCCTAATTAAATATATTCATTGGAGTATTTTGCAAATATAGTGATGAAATTGGTGTCGAAACACCTCGCAATTTGAACAAAAATCATCGCAAATATGAAGAAATTGGTATATAGGAAAATCGTGTGAACCCGAAGGGGCCGCCTTCCATATTTGTTGATCCCATTTAGGTAGCCGCATAGTTGCTCGAATAGTTGGGGAGCTATTCCTGAGTAAGGAACTCACGGTGTGCAACTACACAGAGCATTAATTGCTACATAAAATGAAACCAGTCCCACATAGTTCAAGCGGTTACTGAGATATTACCGATTTCGTCTGTTTTGGGTCTCGTGGGCCAATTGAAAAGCCTATTTTGAACCATCTCTGCCTACAGCGTAAACAATGACAATAACAGTACTTTTGTAGCTATATAGAGGATGAATGAAAATTATACAAAATGAAACCAGCAACACCCATAAACATAGCTCGAGCGTATGTGAATATATTGCCGTTTCCATGAATTTTGGGTCTCATGGGCGCATCGAAAACCAAATTATGGCCCAACACGGCACCTTAAATGGTAGAAGCAACACAGCATGTGCAAATACATAGAGTATGAGCTGCTCTGAAAAATGAGAACGGTACCACACATAACTCGAGTAGTTGCGTGGAAATCGCCTTTTTCGTTGATTTTGTGTCACGTGGGTCCACTTAAAAACTCATTTTGACCCAACCATGCAGCTTAAATAATGATAATAGCAACAAACCATGAGTGAATTGCTCTACATAATAAGGCACAATTTAGAAGTGAATTGCTCTACAAAATGAGACCGATGATGCCCATACAGCTGAAACGGTTAAGGAGATATATTATATCTCATATTGCTGTCTTTGTGTATTCTGGGTTGCATGGGTCCATTAAAAATTCCTGTTGATCCAAATCCTTGTTCCGAGTCCAATTAAAGTTAAATAGCAGCTGTACTATTTGGCGGACCCTTTTCAACACGACCTTAACCCATTTGGCAAACTGTTACAGTCGGAAGGAGAGCTAATCAGCTTTAGCGTCAAACAACAAGCCCAGTTCCTGGCGAATATTCTTTTACGCATGTCATTCCGCCCAGCCGAAGTTGAGTTATGCGTATCACGACAAAAAACCGAAATGGGCACCGCTGTAATATACCACTCTGGCCAGAGAGGATTCTTCGGTACGCTCGTTCCTCTCACTACACTCAGAATTCAATACCAAACAAAATGAAGACAGACTACCATTTTCATAGAAATCTGGTTCGTCGACCGTTAAAACCTTGATCCCAGAAAAGATATATATAACATATATATATATATAATATATATATATATATATATATATATATATATATATATATAACATATATATAAGAACATATATATAACATATATTGTCAACTTGGGCTCTAGTTTTACGTATCCATCGTATACAGATTGATTTCTAACTTTGTTGGGAGATACAAACTGGCATGTCGAAATTTGAAAAACCAATATTTCAGGCAACAAGTCGCCGAATCATATTCGGGGCCGCAACGGTCCGACAAAAAATATACTTAGCAGTGTTATAAACCTCGATGGGCTGATTCCAAGCAGAGGTCTCCGTTCGTCGATGTCATGAGATAGGCGAAGCAAAACACCTGGAAATTTTTCGTGGGGTTTTTGAGTTGATGGAACCTGAAATACGCATGGTATTTTCGCCAGGTTAGCTGGAGCGAAAACCGTGCCACCTAAGTTAACTTGGGGTTTGTAATTGCATGTCATATTTTTATGCACATATTTATACATGCACACATTTATGCATATATATACCAGGGAGTACCCGGAATTCCGGTTCCGTCGAAAATCATGTTCCGTTTGCGGGTCCGGCAAAGGGCAAAAACCATACAGGAGCCAGAATTCCGGTTTAAAATTTTGTTTGAAATTTTCCACATATTTGCTTCATCTGTATTCCAAACATATGTAATATAAGAATACTGCCAAGCAAAAGAAAAGATTAAGTCAGAAATTTGTCGTGTGAAACGTAAGTATGGCAAATATTTTCGGTAGGTATTTTTCATCTTAACCAGCAGGAGTTTGTTGTTAACAAAACAAAGCCTGGTCGATGCTTGTAGCAGCGATTTTACACATTCAGAAGTCTGTGGGGTATGTTAGAATTAAACCGTGCAACTCGGTAACAGAGTATAGATTACGTAGAAGTACTTAGCGTAAGCTGGCTAAGATAAACTGCGTCAAGCGCCAGCCACTGCGCTTGTAAACTTTATAAATCAATCTACATTAATGTAACGTTTTCTGCAACGCAGCCAGAAACTGGTTTCTTGGCAATGACCAGTCTTTATTCAAACTGTCCCAGCAGTATATATATCACTGTTTGTCTCATTTATAGCATTCTGATTAGACGGTTATCATCATTATCTAACTGACGGGCACTGTTTGCACAACGCTAGCTTAAATAGTGTCTCTGGCCACTGATTAAAAAATTACCTTCTGTAGTTTTGTCAGAACGTAGCGGAGATTGTGGGAAATCTTTTAACTTCCTCCTCTGTGTGGGTGATCAGCCATAACTTGGGGACGGCGTAACCGATTTTTATGATCTTAAGTTCATTCGAACCGGCATAGTTGATTCACCATGTACATCCCGAGCGTTTTTGATTTGGGGTCGCTCTGGTTCCCGGGGTCATGGGTCAAAATGTGTGTCTTTACCCCATTTTAGTACCCTTCACGGAAGCAAGGCCATTTTTATCTTAACTTTCGAATTTTGTTCTCTGGTTGGTTTTATTTCATAGTAAAATGATAAATGCCCATGCCTCTTTTTATTTTTCGTTTAAAGCTATGGTTATGAGGTTTGAGGTATGGCACCCTCATAGTTCCTCGACCCAAAATTAGAAAATTTGTTCTCACGTTCTGGATGGCTAAAAAGTTTCACATTGGGGTTTTCGGGCATGGGAAACTCATTGACGGTATTGGTTTTACTCTGCGACCCATGGTTCCATGGATACGAGGGTATGGCGCCCATTGGTTCGGGGTCAGAGGTCAAAATGAGGATTTTTTACCCTATTTTAGTACCCTTCACGGAAGCAATATTATTTTTATCTAAACATTCTAATTTTTTCTCTACTTGGTTTTATTTCATAGCAAAATGATAAATGCCGATGCCTCTTTTTTGTTTTGCGGTTAAGGCTCCGGTTCATGGGGTTTGAGGTATGGCACCCTCGTGCTTGCTGTATCGAAAATTTGTTCTGATTTCCTGGACTCTGAAAAGTGTTACTTGGGGTTTTTGTGCATGGGAGACTCAGTGCCGGTGTTGATTTTGCTCTGCGTACATGGTTCCAGGGGTACGGGGGTATGGCACCTCCTCGGCTCCACGGGTATGGCGCCCCATGGTTCATCGGCCCAAGATTCCCTATTATATTGTGACGTCTGGGAGGCTGATAGCTTGTACTGGGGGGTTTTCGGGCACGGGAAACTTTTTGCCGGTGTTAGGTTTGTTCTAGCTTGTGCGGTACGTATTGTGTGATATCCACATATATATAGCATATCGACGTATGCTATCGAGAGCTGATTGGCCGTGTACGCAAAAGGCGTAGGGCTACCTAATCTCGATAGAGTTACTAGTCTTAGTTTGTTCTAACTTGTGCGGTACGTATTGTGTGATATCCACATATAGCATATCGACGTATGCTATCGAGAGCTGATTGGCCGTGTACGCAAAAGGCGTAGGGCTACCTAATCTCGATAGAGTTACTAGTCTTAGAATCATATAAACCAACAATTTCAAGTTTCCTACAGAACATGTAAAAAACGTATGTATAGTAAAGGGAGTCGACTGGAGACAGAGCGAAAGTTGATTCTACGCTCTATGCAAGTATACGTAGTTAGCAGTACATTGAATTTGACGCAGTATACCCAAGGGTGTATAGTGGAAGGCATTTTTTGTTCTGGGAGTCTAAAAACCGACATATTGATCAATAAATAACCATTATTAGCTTCCTGAATCTCTTTCAGTTTCAGAAAGGCAATAATGCTATCGCAATACATTAAGTTTAATGTAAAAGTTATTTTCAATACATTTTAAATCCACTACCTATACCTTCATTTCTTCCTTCATCTGTTTTACTATATATAAGTTTCGAAGACCAGGTTCCGGATCCGGTTTAAATGGACGGTTCCTTTTGCTGGTTCCGACTCCGGTAAATTTCGGTTCCGGTTATTCCCTGATATATATCAGGGAATAACAGGAACCGAAATTTACCGAAACCGGAACCAGCATATATATCAGGGGATATCCGGAACCGGAACCAGCAACCGGAACCAGGTGTTGGAACCTTAGTGAAACAGATGAAGGAAGAAATGAATGTATAGTGGATTTAAAATGTATTGAAAATAACTTTTACATTAAACTTAATGTATTGTGATGGCATTATTGCCTTTCTGAAGGTTTAAAGAGACTGAGGAAGCCAAAAATGTTTATTTATTGATCAATATGTCGGTTTTTTAACACCCAGAGCAAAAAATGCCTTCCACTATACACCCTCGTGTAATCCTGCGTCAAATTGAATGTGCTTGTAACTAAATATGCTTGCATAGAACGTAGAATAAGCACTTTCGCTCTGTCTCCAGTCGGCTCCCTTTACTACACATACGTTTGTTGCATGTTGTTCTGTAGGAAACTTAAAATTATTGGTTTATATGGTTCTAAGACAAAATAATAGAAGGTAATTTTCTGACCAGTGATCAGAGACACTGTTTAGGATAGCGTTGCACAGTGTCCGTCAGCTAGATGATAATCATGATAACTTTCTAATCAGAATGGCATAAACGAGACAAACTGTGATAATACTCGCACCGTTTCAATAAATACAGGTCGTTGCCAAGAAAGTAGTTTCTGGCTGCGTTGCAGATAACGTTACTTTACTTTAATATAGACTAGTTAACAAATTTTACAAGCGCACTGGGTGGTGCGTGATGCAATTTATGTAAGCGAAGCTTACGCTAATTACATCTACGTAATCCATACTCTGTTACCGAGTTGGACGATTTAATTGGAACATACCTAACAAACTTCTGAATGGGTAAAATAGCTGCTACAAGCATCGAGCTGGCTTTGTTTTGTTAACAGACTCCTGAAGGTTAAGATGAAAAATTCCTACTAAATTATTTGCCCTACTTACGTTTCACAGGGTAATTTGGTGAGTTAATCGTTTCTTTGTTTCTTTACCTTGGAACTTGATCATTGTGTATATATTACATATGTTTGGACCACAGATGAAGCAAAAACGTGAAAAATTTCAAACAACATTTTTAAACCGTGATTCCGGTGTGGTTTTTGCCCTTTCCTGGAACCGCAACCGGAACACGATTTTCGCCGAAACCGGAATTCCGGTTACTTCCTGAGTATAGATATATAACAACTTATGTTTTTTTGCATATTTATCATTAATATACTAAAAATGCCTATTTCTGCAGACTGCACTTCATTTTTTTAGAGTTTTGCTATGAATAGTCGAAATAAGCTGTAATATTGAGTTTTGTTAGGACGATGATCTTTGGTGTCACCTCAAAATTCCTAGGGGTGCTGAGGGTTGACCTGGGATAAGCAAACTTTACCTGATGCCATGACCGGGGGAACTGCCAAAATTCTGCTCCTTGTGCCAGGAGGCCATAAACATAGGTACCCACGCAGCCAGATTTAGTAAAGAATCCGTAAAACGATTATTTGGCCGGGAGATGTGGTCGGAGCTTTTAACCGTCGACAAAGGGTTCATCATTTTACCTATGCAAATAAATTTGTCGCCGGAAGATGAGTTATGAGCGACACTCGCGGATAAA
This sequence comes from Trileptium ribeirensis, assembly GCA_030248225.1. NCBI lineage: Eukaryota > Metazoa > Nematoda > Enoplea > Enoplida > Thoracostomopsidae > Trileptium > Trileptium ribeirensis. The sequence goes on along the minus strand of JASANE010012148.1, from coordinate 33,910 downwards.
GAAAATAAATTTTCACGATTTTTCCGGCTAGTCCTTTCATTCGAAACATTTTTCGTTCTATATCAATAACATCTTAGTCATGGCATCGTAATAGTAAGTATTGGCTGGTATTTTACATTGTGAGCTTGTCTAACATAAATTGCCTCAATTAGGCACCACACAGGATGCTTGTAAATTTGACAAATAAGTCTACACCGAAGTTGCAAAAACCTTTGCAACTCATCCAATCGTATGTATATATACTTGGTATACTGGCCTTTCCATAGAGGGGGTTGATTTTCACGTTATCTCCTGGATTTCGGAGATTGCCACAGGCCCTGTCCTCGAATTTGGCTTCCGCCTAGGTGAACCCCGCAGCACCCACAGGTATTCTAAAGTGACGCCAAAAATGATCGTCCTAGCAAAAACCAGTTTCAACAAAATTCAATATTACTACCATATAATATTTAGATTATTTATGGCAAAATTCTAGGTGAAATGTTCAGACTGCATAAATACGCATTTCAGTGCGTAAATGATAAATATACAACAAAAACAACGATATGCATATGGTAAATGCGCGGAAACCGCGAGAAACTGCAACTACAAAACCCAGTTGACCTGGGGAGCAGGCCATTGTGTCCCCGTCCGACCCCGGTTGCAGCTATGCGGCCTGCCAGCTAAAATTTTGGTTCTGCCGTCCTGTGGAGCGGCTTGCCAGCTAAAATTTTGGTTCTGCCGTCCTGTGGAGCGGCTTGCCAGCTAAAATTTTGGTTCTGCCGTCCTGCGGAGGTAATAGTCCTGGTTGTATCAAAAGCTGATGGCGGCCGACTGCTGAACAGTGTCACACTCAGTGGTGATAGGTCTCAAAGTAGCAGCAGGCTTTATATTATAGTAAGGGACTACGGAACATGCCGGCTGCGTAGCTAAGCGGCTAGAGCAGATGCTCGTAAAGACTAAGGTAGTGGGTTCGAATCCCGCATTTGTCGACATTTTTTGATGTCTTAAACTTTCATGTCCTTAAGAATACTTATGTCCCACATAAACATGATTACCCCTACAATGTTCTTGGACTAGCAAATCAAGAATTTCCAGGTTCTTGGATCCATAAATCTAGACACACCCAGGATCTTGTCCCTTAAATCCAGTTCCAAGTTGTTTGACCTCGAAATCCAGAACACTCATGTTCCTTGTGGTTTCGAATATTTTTGTTAAGTCTTCGAAAAAGAGAAAAAACAAAACATAGTAGGATCTGAGTTTAGTGGCCAAGAACCTTGCTGTCAGAATTTGCGCTGTCCAAAATAATGGCTATGGTCTAAGTCTGAGTTCCAAAAAACGGGGGTAAGGATTTAGTGGTCTGAGAACCCACGCACATCGTGGGTAGTTATGTTTATGTCTGCCAATGATTTCGAAAACGCCCGCAACGTAACGCGGTCGATAATTAATACAGAGAGGTTAGAGAGTTACACGATGTCCTATATTTAACCGTGTTATTGCTGCACTTGCTTTACTGCATGCCTTCTGCATCACATTTTGTAGTTTAGATCCGCATAGTTTAGAGCGATTCTCTTCATACTTTTCCACTATTCCTTCAAAAATCAATTTCGACAACGGAAAATTACAGACAGCCATTTCCATAAATTTAGTATTCACGGCAAAATTTTGGCTAATTTTATTATTTAGCCATTATAGAATACTACTTTCTTCCGCAGCTGCAATTCATAACGTAATACATATGTGTTTTTGTTTGTTTAATCGCAGTTCTGTAACGTTTACCATATTTATACAATACAGCGAGCGGAGTTTCCACTGCAGGCGCTAGGTGGAAAAAAATTGTGAAAATGTCTTTTTTGTCCGTTTCTGTCATTCATAACTCAACTTCGGATGGACGGATTTCATTATTTTATTAGATAGAAAATGTGATGAGATAGTACCCTTTAGTGGAACGCGAACATGTCCGACCAACATCTTCGGGGTCAAAATGGTAAAAAAACAGGTTTTTAAGGGTTCTTTGCCAATTTAGGCCATACGGGTACCATTGTTTCGCAGCCCATATCTCGCGACACAGGCTGTGCATCAAAAAATGGAAACCACCAAGCATAATCCGATCGTCGCGATACACAAATTTGCTGACCACAAGTTTTTGTGAGATAACTCTGTGGGCCGCTGTGGGGTCGAATATGATTCTTCGACCCTTTCCCAGAAACAGCGATTTTTCAATTTTCGGCAAGTTATCACGTCTTTTACCTTACAATGAGTACCAATTAGGTTATAAAGCACGCTGGATACAATGGATTTGCTATTTAGGATCTGAATTGAATATATTATACTTTTTCATGGGGTTTCGAGGGTTATACGGTCGACGAACCTGTTTTCGAAACGTCCATTTTCATTGGTTTGGTTATGTATTGCATGCAGGGTATCAAGGATGGTATATATAGTTTTCCTGAACGCTGAATACAATGATTTGGCCATCTTGAGTCCAGCGTGCATATTTCAAGCCTTTTCAATAGTTTTCAATGGGTTCAGGGGCTTTGTCTACAATATGCAAATTTGAGTTAAGCAACGCATAATTACTGCGTTACTGTCTAGAAGGCGCGAATATACTACTTCTGTGACATGGTCGTTTTGAGCGTTTGTGGGCATATGATAAGAATATAGTATGTATTGTTGAAAATTCATATAACTTTTTTCCATATTTTTTGTGTTTTGGCATGGCTGCACTGGAAAATATATGTGTTAGGTATTTGGCAAGTATTTTTGTGCTTGGAGCACAATACCGAAACGGCAACCATTTCTGTGCTAACTGGTTTCTTCGCACACAACAGGTAATCCAAAATAGCCACAGTAACAGCAGATTAACATTTTTTCAGTTTTTTTAATCGGTCAAGGATATGGAATTCCGTTGACCGGGTCTGATTGTGTGATTTGGTTAGGCGAACCTGTGCCGTATGCATATTAATTACTAAGCCTTCGGCGTGGGGGTGGTCCAGAAGCATTCAAATAGAATTACTAGCTCCGCCAATGCTAGTGTATTTATTAAACCAACAATTTTAACCTGTCGGACAACACAATATACCTGTCGTTCACTGCCAACAAATAAAAAGTTTGTTAAGGCTCCCTTTTATTTTACCTTCTTCATATGACCACGTTCGGGTTTCAGTTCCGGTTTCGGCCAAAAATTACAATTGCGGTTCCGATTATTTGCTGATATATTTCATATATATACGAGTGGTCTTCGATTTCGGGACGGTTGGTTGTTGACGATCTAGCGAGATCCTGAGCAATATATATATGTAGATGTTTGGCGTTGTCATGTTTGGGGTTAATCAGATTACATGGCATTGATTGTGTCGCTGGTATCTTTGATGTTAGTTCTAAAGTGTTTGTTCATGAGCTTCATGGCTATGACTGTAGTATATTATTTATACGGTCAAAAGTGCTTGCTGTTCTAGGCAATTACAGCGTTGCATGGCATTGTGTTATAAATAATGTATAATCAATCGTAAATATAATATGCTTATTGACTAGCTATGGCTATTATGTATCACTATATTGCCTAGGTACAGCAAAAGTTGCGAAAGTATTATATAGTAAGTTTTATATAATGACACTGTGCGTTCAAACACCGTCGCTAATCGAATGACAATAGTTCTTGACTAAATCAATTTCACTGGCTATTGATAAAAATCTTACTTCTGCTGCTCCGCTTTGGTATTGTATCAAGCTAATATCCCAAAACTACTGTTACACAATAGGTTTCAGTCAAATTTAAATATGTATATAGTGGAAACGTTCTATTGGTCTGGAACAGAGATGGATATAATTAATGTCCAGCCGATACGGTATCATGCAGTGCTCTAGTTATAAATAAAATCGACGCTTTCTGACAATAAATTAACCGATGGCGGACATTTAATTATGGGCCCGGGTTGGTTGTTGTGTAGAGTTGCGAAATATGCTATATATATATATAACCTATGTTAGCTATCTATGAGGAAAAGTTAGGAAAATCTTAAAATTTAGCAAGATGTCGTAGATTTTTTGTAAAGAATTATTCAAAGATGTTTTGAAAAATCCAGGACTACATACGTTGGAAAATGATATGTACCCTGTGCAATTTCGTATTTTTATAGATATTTTAATGTTTAAACTCGCTCTCATTTCAGGGCGAAATTTCTGTATTTGGATCCGGTTTATGTCTCAAGTTGCAACATGTTTGGGGTTGCGAACCGTTCCTTATACTATGGGTATCGAGACTGTATTTTGGCTGTGCACAATCCCTACGACCTTTACGGATTTATGAACATATATTGTCACGGACCATATTTAGTTATCTGGAGTTGGTTTTTGTGTTACGAACATGAAATATGGCGGCACCCTCGCCATACTGTATATAAACACTTGCATCTCATTTGGCGTCCGATGCTATCTGCCTGGTACCTATTTTGGGCCCTGAGTTACACTTCAAATGCTTGACGTTTTCCTTATTGGAATTTTTAAATAATTGGGCTCATTGGCCAAAGCTTATATGGCAGCTCCATGGACACACTTACCTGAAGTACGAATTTTTGGATTTCTCGGTCATTTATGACACATTCGCCTCTTTCCCTCTGGAACATACCATGAAAAACTTTTGTCTACTTTTGAGCTCAACGTACGTATTTAGACACCGTCTTGCCCAAAACGCGTGTGATTATAGCGTTGTTCACGGGTGACCTTTAATTTTGGTCTGGCGTAGGCCTGATATCGCTCGCATGCACATGAACGCAGCAAAATTATAAATTTTGGGACAGATTTAGTGTCCGCATTTTTGGTTTTTGATTAATTTAGTTTTAGATCTCCTCTACCTTGAAATACTTGATATAGCACGTTACATGATTCTCTACACAGCTAGAAATAATTTAGCGGATAACACCCAGCAGATGGCTTGAAGAAACACATTCGGCTTCAATGTTTTATATGTTGCTAACAAAATTGCATCTGCACAAGTCCCACTATTAATTACAATAGAGTGTGGTTATAGCATATATATATATATAGTAGCTTGATTCGAGTCAAAAATTCACTAGCGCATTTGTACGATATCCGCTTTTAATTTTGGGCTGTCTATGTGGTCGGGACCAAGCGTTTTCACTATAATCACACCTCATTGTACTGAGAATAGAATATAGTTTAGGATATTTTTCTTCAGTGTATGGAACAGTTTTGTATAGTGGTGCTATATAATTAACGAACGTTGTCCGACTTACAATGTTGAAATAAAGATTGAGTACAAGCTCAGACGAATCGATATTTGCTAAGCTATATAATTATGATGCCATTGATAGCACTATCACCACATTTGAGTTATTTAGTCGAAGAAAACCTATGAAAAACACTCATCTTCACAGGACCAAAATTTTATCTGGGGGTTTTGAGTTTGAGGTAAGAGTCCACCATAGCTCCAACCTGGACTGAAACGGAAATATATCGTGGAATTTCCTCCAGTCTAGCCGGGGATAACCGGGCCCTCTGGTCAACTGGGTGTTTTGTAACTTGTATTTTATCGCGCTTTTCATGCATTTACAACATGATTATCACTATTATTGCATATATATAGATTATTTATCACTGAAAATACAGGTCATATTACTGCAGACCGCACTTTCTTTTACCTTGATGTTGCGATGAACAGTCGAAATATATATAATACGTAAAGAGTAGTATTCAGTGTTATGATGATTTTTTGTTAGGGCGGTCATTTTTGGTGTAATCTGAAAATAGCTGGGGTGTGCCGGTGCATTGAATTGGTTGAAGTTAAAAATTTACCTTGGACATGATCTGGAGAAGTGGAAAATCCAGAGCTCCTCTTCACCTCTCTGCAAAAAGGCAAGAAACAAGCTTGATGAAAAAAATTTCCTAAACATTAATTGGGAAAAAAGAAGCCATGGTTGTTTCTTCTAATATATATAGTTTTTAAAACTTAGCTGTCTTACCTCACACTTGTGGTCGCAGGGTGTCTCCACCATGTTAAGACGTTGTCATTCAACTACGAATTTTGTGTTTGTTACGATATCTGCTTGAGCTTGAATCATACAAGCTCAAGCTCCTAGGTCCCCTGGGTTAGCCGGGTCCTCGGGCGAATGTTAGGAAGTTAGCCGTTGCGCCTGGAGGGAGGCAGCATGCGGGGCCTGTGGGTTCGGCGCTTGGGGTGGGGGTCAACCGACCTGTCGGGTTGGATTAGTCGCTTCGAGCCGAGGGCGGTGGGAGATCCAGTGCCGGCCCGCCTATGACCTTGTATTTTTTCATGCCACCGTTAATTGGGAAATGACAATTGTGCAGTTCACCATTTCTAATAATTTGTGTTCACCTGTTTAGAGAATGCTCTGCCTCGCGGACGAAACTATGCGGCGGGTTGGACTGCGGCGATCAGTTTGCTCAGAATTCACTGTTTGTTGTGCAGTTTACCATTTCTAATAATTTGTGTTCACCTGTTTAGAGAATGCTCTGCCTCGCGGACGAAACTATGCGGCGGGTTGGACTGCGGCGATCAGTTTGCTCAGAATTCACTGTTTGTCCCATGCGTAGAGTGTGGGGAGTAAGCGGAGCCGGTCTTGATTGAGTTGTTGATGTGTGGTCTTTAGATTGGTGGACTTTTCGAATTTTATGAACTAAAGTGATGCAGCTGGCAATGTTTGGAAATTGGTGACCTAATACCTTCGCAAATATGTGTTTATCACAAAACTTAACACTCAAATGTCTTTGTTGTTATAAAAGGCAATAAAATGATGAAACCAAGTGGAAACATAAACTTAAGCCAAAAGCCTAATCCGGGGTAAATCAAATTATTTATAAATTCATTTTATAATGGTAATAGCTAGGACGTGTTCACATTGCGTCCGATCCGAATCGCGCACACATACGACAACTGTAAAATTCGGTCGTGTCGGATCGGATGCAATGTGAACACAATTCAGAGCGGATCAGATGCAATGAGAACGCGGCCTTAGTGATTGAACATAAGTCTAGTACAGCATGTCGCTATGATTAAAAATATCGTTTCTGTTTGCGTTCGGTTATAGCAACGCCGTTTGTTATAACGTTCGTTAAGAAGGTGAATAACGAATCCTTGTGATACGAATATTAAATTTGTAGCGTTTACCGCTTTAAAATTATGAAAACAAGATGTATATTGATATATTTAGCTCATATGATGTTGTACAGTGGTTGGTCTATAGTTTTCTTCCTACAAAATATATCTAAATATCGATAAGCACTTCAAATTCTTGTCTGTACGTGCCTGATTTTATTTTTTAAAGTATAACAAGTATATTGTTAAGGCATGGCTTATATAATAATAATAATTTATTAGTGGTGTGCAATAGCAAAACCAAAAGGGTTCTAGGATTGGACAACTATAAAAAACCGGTTTTATTTATTAATGCTGATATGATATATGATTGACAAGATGTTTGGCCTCCAGCGAACGTATATATATAAAGATAGTTGAATAGCGTGCAGGTATTAGGTTGAAGCAAAGCTGAAAATAATATGGTTCAGTATGTTTAGTGCACGTTCGTGCAAGGGCGTGACTAGACAGGTGTTCTAGGTGGTCTATGGTCACCTTTTTCGCTCCCCCAAAAATTTTGTTCATAGTTGCTATGTCGCCGAAAGGAAGCTGGAAATGTAATCTGACTGAAAACGAATTGGTGCCCAAGAATGTGGAATCTTATTTATATATATCTATTGATAACTTTGTATTCGTAGATGGCATTTTGCTGGAAATCGTCTGCCGACGGAGATGCTGCAGACCATTTTCGTTGCTAGGCAAGACTGGATATATACTTTTGTTGGACTCCTCCTCCCGCTGTCGCCAACATCATGGGGGAAAGAACTGTCCTATTTGCTCCCCTGAAGACTTGGGTTGAGGTTATACATTTACATTATGTATTCGATCAAGTATTTCTATTCGAAATCATTGTAAAGATGCATGTTAGATATGTGTTTAATTTCTTCGCTGCTGACAATAATATAATAAAACTCGTTTTTTTATGCGATTAATTTTTCGATTGTCCCTGGTATAGTTTTACTTTGAGGTAAGGCGTCTGAAGCGGTATCTGAGACAAAGAAAATACGTTGTGGATTTTTGCTTCATTTTGCAGAACTAAGGACCATGTCATACCTATATACGATGTCGTATTGGGTGTTTACGACCGTTTGTGAATGGAACATAAGAATTAATGGTAAAATGAGCTAATACTTATAAAATTTTGCCTATATCTCTAACTCTAATTGGAAGAAATTGTTGAATTTTGGCTTAAAATTTTGCTTCATTGTCACAGTTTTATTATTGCGAATCTGAGTAGCAGAGGAATGTCAATGTGTATTTTCGTTAGTTTATATTATAATCCAAGTCAATGAAGCCCCATAGTCTTCGCTTCCTCAATGGTCGCGAATTAAATGCGTACGCAAATTTTATAGGTATTAGGAAATATATCTTCGGCAAATTCGAAATAGTGCTAAAATTCTGTTCGAGCACAAGGTATAATTTGTGGCATTTTGATTTAATTCCGTAAATTTTCAGTTAGCGAAAATCCGAACGAAATTCACCATTTTTTTTCAATAACAAAATTGTCGTCGGTTATTACAAAATATTAAGATTGTGGAGCTATCATAACTTTACTTGCGCATTAGATTAGAAGTTTTCAAGCTTCTTCAATTATGTATATACGTATATATAGCTACTTATCGTCTACGCCTTCACCACCAGTTCATTCATACCGGAACAGTTTTCGACACTAACCAAAGGGCTTGGCTTATGTTTATAACTAATTACCAACTAACTACATTCTCTAGTATTCAAGTTTAGATCGTGGTATTGATGATAGCACCCGAGCTCATCTTGTCTGGTTTGTTCGGCAGCACAAAGCGTAATTTATAAAATGCACATTGCAATGTTGATTGGATTTAGTTTGGTCTCTGTTGTCTTTGCAATTTAGCGATAAACCCTATGTATATACACACGACAATCTACTAACAAAACAGCTATTATTAGCATCAAATAGCCGCGTGTACTACAAAATAAGTATATATCGGATAGATTGTGCGCAAGCATTGTGGTTAAAGTCAAGCTGAGGGGCGTAAGCTATTATAGGTATATATACTTCTTGTTCCGTCCTCGACATGTATTTGTAATTCATTATTTCCGGATGTTCGTACTGTATGTTATAGATATTAGCCGGAGCCTTTAAAACTTAGGCTATATATACATATACTTGTGTGATCATCATGGGCAATAATGGGTCGGGGAGCTTGCCATCAACCCCATATAAAGCTGATCTATTTGAGGATCTAACGTTACACCGCTCAGCTTGGCTTGGGCCAACGTATGGCTCTGTATTGGCTATAGATACAGTTGCATTTATTAGTGGTACCATATATGTCTACGGTAGGTTAGTTTAACTATAAATGGATACCGTGTATTAAAACTTGATTATTTGATCATGGAGTTCGATATATATAATCGATATATCGGTGTGAGATGAATAATTGTATACTCAAACGTAATAATATTGAAGTGGTAGCGAGCGGTGGTTGGTCTTGTAGTAGTGCTTGACGTGTGGTGTGGCCGTATAGCAATAAATAAGCGTTGGTATATTTTGTGCAAGCAGTTAGTTATCTTAACTATTTGCGGTTCTGAGTTTTGTTGTGTCCTTTAGCCGATGATATAATAATCATGTAATGATGATGATGATGATGACGGTGATTGTTGGGTTTTAAAAGGGTAAAAGGCTTAGTTTCCTCAGGCACGCACACACACAGAGAGTGAGAGTTGGTATTTGTGCGGTGGCGGTATTATTTGTGCTTGTCGGCATGGCAGAGTAATATTGCTGAGAGTCGGGCCGACCATTGAATTTATATCATTTCCAGCTATCAGTGAGTTGGGCGAGATTGCTTCTCGCTCTTTATTTTGTTGTTGCTGGTCTTCTCCACAACACGATTGAGCAGAGCATCTCATGTATGCCGTGTGAGTCAATGTGCTTTTGTGGTTTGTTGTTGTTGTTGTTGTTGTTCACTTCATTTTCATGTCGATATTGGATTGTTATTTGGTGGTCGGTCGGAGTGGTGTTTGGTTTGGTATGGTAATACTTTGTTAGCACTACCATGTCGCGGTTGCCGCCTATATGAACCGTTATTCGTGGTAGAGAGAAAGAGAGCGAGTATTTGATAGTTGCCGGCTTCGAAGGTTCTCACCGGTTGTTGTTGTTGTTGTTTAAGGTCGTCTGTCTGTCTGGGCTTTTATTCTCAATTTCTAATATAGTAATCGGTGGCGACGAGTACGGAGTGTATACACAGAAAGAGGACGGTGGGTAACAAATAGACATATTGAAATAACAACGAACCAGATGAAAATTTTTTGCCGATCAGATGGACCAGCCGCTTCAACAAAGGAAATGAATAGTCATAATTCACACTCGACGCTTAATCTACAAAATGCTTCAACAATACCTATCCCATCAGAAACATCCAATAACAATGACTCAGATTTCACACTGGTTACTCGTCGTCATCGTCAGCGTCAACCACAACTTGCTCGTGAAATCTACCTCACACACCAAGAGAATGTGAACGACACCCAGACACGTCAAGAGTCATCTCAAACCGCCTACACATCTGGGCGCTCGTTAAATCGACACCACATGCCGCAACCCAGCGGTTTATCCGAACAACGCATCCGAAATACCCAACTAGGGTCAGGACACACATCCTCTGATGTAGTCCAACAGCCATCACCACGAGCCCACTTGTTTGTGCGACGATTCAGGCAAGACTTCAGCGAAGAGGATATTTCACGATTAATGACAGCGAAGGGTATCACACCGCAAAATGTGTTCAAACTGCAAACTGCATCAAATGACTCAGCTTTTCACATCGTTTCCGCGAAAAACCTACTTCCATTAGTGACATCAACCGCGTTCTGGCCAACAGGCGTACAATATCGTAGATACCCTCTAGATAATCAGGCACGCGCTCGCCTCAACTTACCTCCGTAAATCAAACCAACAGACAACATGACACAAAGTCCGACCAATAACTATAAAGCTTACACCGTCAACAACTCTGATACTGCGAACGCCAACTACGTCAACGCTGAACATCAAGCACCAATTAGCTCAAATAGTACTGCACACACAGCAGTTGTGAGCACCTTTCACGCGGCTGTGAACCATTGTAACAACACCACTACACCGGCCAGTCACAACACTGGTGTGAATGGTATGGTAGACATCATTGGGGACACACATTCAACCAACGACTCTAACCAGCAGCCACCACTAGTCTTCCGCATCAATACTGCTGAACCCACCGGCCTGCTGCCATGTTGACTAGATAATGTCACTGAATCTACAGTGAAGCAGCACTCAGCCACACCATGGCGACAAGTTATAGCGACAAACTATCGAACTTCGGCCTGCTTAACGTAAGGTCTCTTTCCAAAAAGTCCGCTCTTCTTCGAGACATAGTGTACTCGTACAACCTCAACTTCATTGCACTGACAGAAACATGAATGCCACAAGAATGTTGTAATTCACTGACTGAGTGTACTCCACACAGCTTTAAAAATGCTGAATAACCCAGGTTATCCGGTCGCGGAGGTGGCCTGGCCATCATTTATCGCGACGATGTGAAATACAACGAAAGTTTTGAGTTAACTAACATAACAGTTACCAGCTTCGAGTATATGTGTGGGCAGCTAGCCTGTACGGCCCAAACGTTGACTATTTTACTCATCTATCGTCCACACCAGCTATCGATGTCTGATTTTTGCACCGAACTTAGTGAAATTCTTACATTTGTAATTGTGAACACCCCACTATCGAACTTTTAATAATGGGCGACTTTAATATGCCCGCAATATCAAACAATTTTTCGACGACAGTAATAACGTCATTCAACCTGAGGCAACACGTAACAACAAGTAACCACGACCGCGGCAATTTACTTGATCTTGTATTAACATATTCGGATAGCACTATACTGCGCAATGTGGAGGTTTATGATACCATGCTTTCTGGTCATAGTCTAGTAATTATAGCACTAAAATACCGCTCTTAAAGCACATCAAGAGCAAAAACAATGCAATATCGCTGTTGGAAATCAATCGATCCTGAACGCTTCCAGTCCGCCTTGCGACTATTATCAGTGCCCACTGACATCAGTCTAAACGACTACATACGACACTTTTTCACATCTATCCAATCGATTTTCGATGAACAACTCCCTAAAACGACCAAGGTTATTAAAGACAAACCAGATACTCCTTGGTACGACTCGGAATGCAGTGTTTACAAACGTGAGCTACGACGACTCGAAAGAGACTGGCGAAGACAAAAAACAGTAAAGCTGCATACAACACACAAAAGCAGAAGTTTCGTGAGCTGTGTCAGCGCAAATTAGACACCTTCTGGAAACAAAAACTTGAGCAATGTTCAACCACCAAAAATGGACTGTAATTAACCGATTGCTTTCCAGAAAGTGTAAACCAAGTCTACTTGAAGATAAGGCTGATCAAGTCGCTGAATACTTTTATGAAAAAATTCGAGTACTGCAATCCAACCACATCACTAAAGCTAGTTCCAAAAATGTCTCGACAGACGCACACACTCAGCCAGGCTTCTCATTCTGTCACGTATCAACTGATACAGTGAACCGGTTAATCCACTCTAGCAACAATAAATGCTGCGCCCTGTATGTTCTCCCGCCTACCGTCATAAAACAGTTTTCAAAAAATTTGGTAGAGCCTATAACACAAAGTATCAACTGTTTGTTGGATACTGAAACCTTTCCAAGCAGCGAAAAATTGTCCATTATACATCCTCATTTAAAAAAGCAAAGTGCAGATCATACTATATTTGCCAATTACCGTCCTATATCTAACATATCCTATCTTTCTAAACTCATTGAACGAGCAGTTTTCACTCAGCTGAGCTCATTCCTAGACGCTTCAAGTTACCTACAGGACCAACAATCCGCATATCGCAAGAACCACTCCACAGAAACCGCACTTATTAAAATTACAAACGATATTACCTCTGCGTTTGCAAAGCGCCAGGTTACGGTCCTGCTCAGCCTAGACCTCTCCGCAGCATTTGACACTATTGTCCTAAAAATAATCCTAAAAATCTCATAGCTGCTGGTCTTTCTCCATTTGCGGTGCAATGGTTTCATTCGTACCTGTCTAACCGCGAACAATCAGTGCAAATCGGCAAAACTCGTTCTAAGCCTATGAAGCTAGAAACTGGGGTCCCGCAAGGCAGTGTGCTCGGTGCAGCCTTGTTCAATATTTACCTTGCTCCCGTCATGGCTCTGATAACTACGGCTGGATTTGAGCGCACAGCTATGCGGACAACATACAAGTCTGCCGTCACTTTCATCCCGGTGACATTGCTAACATTAATGCATCCTTCCAACAGCTACTTGCCAACCTTGGTTTAATGTCAACAACTTTATACTTAACGAAACCAAAACACAACTAATTTATTTTCACTCTAATGATTTCGTTGGGCCACCGACAATCATCGGCTCTGCAACCATCGAGCCCGCCACATCTATCAAAGTTCTCGGCGTTACATTGGATAACAAACTAAACTTGATCCAACACATCAGCCAGCTGGCAGCAACCTGCACCTGACAACGCCGCTCAATAAGCCGTCTTCGTAGTCGACTTGATGTAAACGCAGCACACAGTATAATACGAGCTTTTGTCATGAATAGAATAGACTACTGTAACGCACTATACGCAAGCATCCCAACATCTACAATGCAACCCTTGCGTCGGGCGCTACACACAGCTGCTAGAATAGTAACATGCTCCAAAAAATGGGACCCCATCAGCCCCGTTCTGTGAAATCTTCACAGACTTCCTTTACAGCAACGAGTCGCATTCACAATACTAGTCATCGTACACAATGTATTATCCACAAATGATCCAAAATATATCGCCGCAATGTTGCATCCTGCCTCCAGCCCCCATTTAATTAAGGAACGCATCCTAAAAACGAATAACGTGAATACAAAATGCTTTTCTTTTATTGCACCATTAATATGGAACAAGATACCCCGAACACTGCGGGACTCACGTCTGACCTTGCCTACATTCAAATCCCGGCAAAAAATGTTTTTATTCCCTGATTTACGCTAACAACATTATGAATTTATAGTTTTACCGTGTATATAACTATGTTGGCTGGGCCGGAGGAAAAAATTTATTATACAAAAAATAACCTCCTCGCCCACCTTGTTTACATTGTTTTCTATATATGTCGTCTTCGTATTTGTTGTTTCAGCGCTTTTGCAACGCTTCGGCGAAAAGGTGCGCTATATAAATGTTGCTATTATTATTATGTACGCGGACTTGCTCACTTTCTGATTTTTAGTTTATGTAACGTTAGGTATAATATTTTCAAGTATTATCACATACCTGAGCTCCAATTATGTATGTGAATATATATCGCAAAATGTGAATTATATACCTTATGCCATGTCAATACTTTTCCACAGTAAACTTTATTGTTCATACTATTTTATCATCATGAGCTTCGAGCAGTATTTTATCAATGATCACTGCTGGAGCCAGTTATTGAACAATTGTGTGCGAACAAATAGACCTTGGTCAATTCATACCCGGACGACGCTTTAGCTTGAAAAAACACTGGTTGCGATTCTGGCTGGGGAAGAATTGTCTTGTTTGACAGCGGTGCGGCCAGGATTTTCCTGTGGAAGGATTCTTCGCAATCGAACTATTCCGATTTTGGCGAGCACTGTTCGCAATAACAAATTATTTTGAATAAGACTTTTAATACATTGGCTTTCTCATTAGTATCGGCACATTCATCGACAAATATCTATCAGTAATCATTGAATTTTAGTTATTTTCTCGAAACAAAATTGAAATGTTTGTGATCAAATGAAGTCAATTTTTAAAAACGAACTTCGCACCGAAGGAGCGAAATTTTTCACATTTTTACGTCTTAACTTCATTTATTTCCTCGTTAATATTGACATCACCGCTTCAATGTTATATTGTTCATGGAAAAAACGAGGCAAAAAATGCCTCTGCTTTCCCCGATAACGTTCATTTATGTATATTTGTTAATTTAATGTATATTTGTTTCATGTTGTAAGCGCTTTTGTAACGCCTAGGCGAAAAGGGCGCTATATAAATGATGTCTATTATTATTAACTTCAAAAAATTTCTCCCACTACTTGCTGTTCCGGCTGTATATATATATATATATGCCAGTTACCGGACAATTCGTCCCAGGACTAAAGCAGTTAATCCAAGGTAGCGCTTCCTTTTCCACCCTTGTCTGCTTTCTCATGGGGAATTGAAGCGAATTCCCGGGCAAGGCGATTTCACATAGCCTACTACGGCTTACTCATGGTATTTCGGTATGAAGAATTTTTGTCACACATTTTTCAACGGGGATAATTTCCATATAATGTCGCCCAATACTAATATACGTGGAAACCCGAAATACCTGATAAAACCCAAAATTCCAAACAAATTTGTTCAATCTCTCAGTGTTGAATTAGCTGGACACATGGAACTCACGTGAGACTAATATAGAATCGTACGCTTTGTACAAGGATTGAATTTATTGTTCTAGGCCGATATTGGAAGAGCCGAAAATTTGTACGCAAATAATAAACGCCGTTATAGTAATAGTAATGCCAATCGTATCATCGAATCGATGAGGCTTTTAATAACAAAAATTCTATCTCGCCTTGTGCCATTTATTAATATATTGTGTATATATATATTAAATAAAATGAGAATCAACACATATAAATCTATATATAATAATTCAATTATATGTGTGCTTTATAATAATTACACACATATTTATTCATTTATGTATTATATACACTATGATAACACTATAATAGTGTATCTAGCAATTTTCAGCGCACAGCCACGATTTGTATTTTAGTTATATATATATATACCTCTTTCTTGCTATTTTAAAATGCGATATTGCAGTTAGTAGTTAATAAAAACAAATACCGCTATTGTTGCAGAATTCACTACTAGTACTACAGAAATTGCAATCGTTTGCGCTTTGTTACTTTCAAAATGAGAGCTTATCAGTATGGGATGGAAGGGGAGGGGGTTGCCCTCCGCAGCATAGACGCCGTAATTATTCGAAGTTTAGCTTGCGATGGTGATAAAATCTCGAAATTTTACAAAGTATATATAGTAGTAAATCGCTTAATACCGGACATCGGATATTTCCTCTCGAAGTTTTTTGCATCCGTAGTGAAGTCCATCATCGCGAGCCCAATCATTAAGGAATAGCCTGACTGCAACATCCTCTGCTAGTCGTTTGCGAATATAGCAGATTACGGCGTATATGAGTAAATTTAAAATAAACATGATATACGAGATTAGTGAATAAAGAAATTAAACTAGAAAAAGTAAATCCTCGTATGTTTCTGATTATAGGTTTCCATCAAATGTTTTAAAATCTGGCTAAATCAAAGTTATCAAATAGATTCTTATAATTAAAGTTTCTTAGATAAATTTCCTGTTCCCTCGCTAAATTCTAATCCTGCGTTCAAGGACGGGTATAAGGGGGGTGGGAGCGGCCGGGCAATTTTTTTGGGGCTAAGATAAAAAAATTAGCTTTCGATCCTTATAAACAAGGATGTAGCCAGGGGTGGGGTTGCGGGGGTCGCGACCCCCCCCTTTGGTTCAACCCCAAAAAAATTTTTTTTCGAATGGTTCCGGGTGAAAGTTATGTCGGAAATTGTCCTAAAACTAGCCTCTCTCGCACTAGAAAACAATAACTTTCAACAGTATTTTTGACCAAACTTCACATTTTTGTATAAAAATTCGCTATTGCAACAGTTTCATTTTTACTTGTTTACGGCGTACTTAATATACCAATTCTGGACCCTGTTGTCGCATTGATGAGCGCGACCTCACCAGACCCCCTTTTTAGCTACCGACTGTGGACCGCGACCCCTCCACCCCTTCAAAATTCCTGACTACGCCCTTGCTTATAAATACGCACATTTACAAACAGCAGAGTGATTGAGAGTTAAGGCAGACTCCAAAGTTTCACCCTTTATAAGGAATTAAATTTGTCTAGGTTGGCTAACAAGTGATCTACTGTGGAGGTCCGCACCCTTTCCCGCGAGCTATATCCGCCACTGCCTGATCTTGTTTCTTCACTTGGCTTCCTTTCCCCCGCAAAAGTGATTCGTGCGAACGCCCATGATGAAAGGTGTATTGATTTGACAAACACAATTTCTGTTGCTCTTTGTACTGTTTTTCGTGGTTTAATGTACTTTGTTAGCGTAGTAACAGCATTGCCGCTGATAATTGCCCTATTACGCTTTACCCTGCATGTAGCATCCCACACGACGTGTTGATCGGCGAGGTTCGCCTCGTCTTTGTGTGCTTTCCCACTTGCCACCTTGACACTACAACTACTAATGTGTGTATTTTACATCCTCGGGTTATGGCCGCGACGAACCCAGAGCGAGAACAAGAGGCGGCAGCTTCGCCTTCTATTTGCGCTCTGGGTTGTCGACGCATCATTCTTTCTTATTCTATAAGTTGAAGGTACTCATCCTTCAGTTTGTGTTGCCTACCTTGTCTCCTCCAGTTGCTGCTGTATTTGGTGTTAATACCCTCGTGTGTGCATTCCCAGTCGCTTCTTTAATCCCCGGAATGTGTGTAGTTTTTGCCGGCGGAACGATGTTCTATCTATAACCTTTGTCGGAAGTCGTTGCTTCGGCACAGTCTCTAAGGGAATCAGTCAGCTTCTCCTGTTACAAGCATTCCTTCATGATTTTTTTCGTGTATTCACTGTCGCACCCTCGGTTATACTCATACCTGCAGTCACCAACACCATGGACACCTAACTAGTGCTTATGCGTTTATTACCAGCGCCGCACCGGCATTGGCGACGAAACTGTTTCAAGTCTGAGGGTTTCCATCTTAAAAATGTGCAAGTCCATTGTGCAACGGCTCGATGGCAACCAAAATGTGGGTGATCCTGTCTCAAAGGTTCCAGCAACCCCCTGAGCACCGATAATTCCTCCCTTGTGAAACTCGTCATGGGGTCACTTCCAGGGAATAACCGGAACCGAAATTTACCGGAACTGGAACCGTCCATTTAAACCGGATCCGGAACCGGAACCGGAGCTTGGTCTTCGAAATTTATATATAGTAAAACAGATGATGGAAGAAATGAAGGTATAGTGGGTTTAAAATGCATTAAAATAACTTTTACATTAAACTTAATGTATTGCGATGGTATTATTGCCTTTCTGAACTTTAAAGAGACTGAGGAAGCTAATAATGTTTATTTATCGATCAAATATGTCAGTTTTTGGACATTCAGAGCAAAAAATGTCTTGCACTATACACCATTGCGTATACTGCGTCAAATCGAATGTGCTTACAAAGCTTGGAGCGTAGAATACATACTTTCGCTCCGTCTCCAGTCGCCTCCCTTTACTACACATACGTTTGCTACATGTTCTTGTGTAGGAAACTTAAAATTATTGGTTTATATGATTCTAAGAGAAAATAATAGATAGAAGGTAATTTTCTGATCAGTGGTCAGAGACACTGTTTAGGCTAGCGTTGGACAAACAGTGCCCGTCAGTTAGATCATGATGATAACTTTCTAATCAGAATGCTATAAATGAGACACACTGTGATGCTGCTCGCACAGTTTCAATAAATACAGTTTATTGCCAAGAAAGCAGTTTCTAGCTGCGTTACAGATAACGTTAGTTTACTTCAATTTAGACTGATTTACCAAGTTAACAAGCGCACTGGCGGCTGCTTGACGCAATTTATGTTAGCCAAGCATACCTTAAGTACTTCTGGGTAAGCCATGCTCTGTTACCGAGTTGGACCGGTTTAATGCAAACGTATCCCACAGACTTCTGGATGTGTAAAATAGCTGCTACACGCATCGACCTGGCTTTGATTTAACAAACTCCTGCAGGTTATGAAAAATTCCTGCTCTAATTATGTGCCTTACTTACGTTTCACACGGCAAATTGCTTAGTAAATCTTTTCTTTTGCTTGGTTGTATAGCTTGATCATTGTATAATATATATTACATATGTTTGGATTGCAGGATGAAGAAAAAACGTGGAAAATTTCAAACAAAATTTTTACACCGGAATTCCGGTATGGTTTTTGCCCTTTGCCGGAACCGCATCCGGAACACGGTTTTCGCCGGAACCGGAATTCCGGTTACTCCCTGGTCATTTCATATACTTGGACTAAGCGTAAGCCCAAGCTAAGCCTAAGCCAACTCTGTAACTCAGGGACCCGTGAACAGGTGGTGCAGGCGACCACCATAAAAACAGCTTCGTTCTGTCCTCCACCCTAGGAAATAAATGCCGATTTTGCAATTTCTCTAATTTTTGTAAATTTTCTCAAAATGTTTTGCGCAATTTCGGCGAGCGGAGGAACTAAATATGGCATTGCGGGGATTCGGTACTTAAATCAGGAGATAACCGTTTAACCTCCTACGGACACAGAGTCTTTTCCGTTGGATCCTCGGACAGAAATTTGTCGATGTTGAAGATACAGTGATAATTTTAGTACCATTTACCTCAGCTCCATGAGCTGGTTCGGAAAATATCCATTTTTCCTACTTTTTTGCCAAAATTTTTTCAATTATTTTGGTTTTCTTGGTATATACCCATAATTTTCCAAAATTTTTTCTCGGCAAATGTATAATTTTATATATCATTCCTATTCGGGCTCAGTCGAATGACGGTAAAATCAACTGAATCTATTCACGGGTTAAGAAGTTAGTTCCGTTTATGTAAAATCCTAAGGTTAGGCCTTAACCTACGTCGTTAACACGTGAACAGATTGTGCTTGTTTTAGCACCAACGACTCTGCTCGTCAGTGCGGTTCAAATGATATATAAAATTACATATTTGTCGAAAAAAAACTTTTTTGAAAACGTTGCGTACTTAGATGAACCATTGAGAACCAAAAAAATGGAAAGAAGGTTGTTTAGCATAAAAGTTGGCAAAATCTGAACTCTTGTCGAGCTGTATCGACGGGTACCAAAATTATCCAGTCATCAAATTTGACCAATTTTGGGCTAGTTGGGCTAACCGAAACGGCCTTGGGCAGCGATGCCCTGCATGTGTTGTGTCTTTTCTCAGGATGGTAGCCCAGATCTGTTTTATCTTAGCTTGCCCTCCACATTCAAAATCGTTCCTGAGTTCCTTCCGGTAGTAATTATGGCCGGAGGTGAATTGTCCGTAAAAGCAGTTACTCAGGGGACGACTTGTGCGATTTAATAGCACCGTGTCGTTCCTCCTTTTAGTTGTATTCTGCCTCGCCGCCTCCTCCATGCTGTTTGCCTGTCTAATAATGGTGAGAACGGTCCGAAGATTTTCGGCCCGGCCTGTCGGATATTGAGGTTGGCCCAGCTCGAAGCTGCAAAGTTTCGTCCCGGTCCATTGGGAATCGAGGTTATCCCGGCCTGGTTTGTCCCTGCAAAATTTCTGCCCTGCCTGTCTGTAGTCTGGTGTAAGCAAGCCCAATATAACGGATAGAGGCGATATAAAGATATAAAAGATATACAAGCATATATGAAATGAGCCCGACAAGATTCTCTTAAAACTAACCCAAGATTGTCGAACGGTGTACTAATCATTCGACCTTAGATTGAGGTGAGAACGAACCCAATTTTTTTAGCCCGACCCGACCCTTTGGAAATTGAGGTCGGCACAGCTCGGCCCGTTGGAAATTGAGGTCGGCACAGCTCGGCCCGTTGGAAATTGAGGTCGGCACAGCTCGGCCCGTGGGAAATTGAGGTCGGCACAGCTCGGCCCGTTGGAAATTGAGGTCGGCACAGCTCGGCCCGTTGGAAATTGAGGTCGGCACAGCTCGGCCCGTTGGAAATTGAGGTCGGCACAGCTCGGCCCGTGGGAAATTGAGGTCGGCACAGCTCGGCCCGTTGGAAATTGAGGTCGGCACAGCTCGGCCCGTTGGAAATTGAGGTCGGCACAGCTCGGCCCGTTGGAAATTGAGGTCGGCACAGCTCGGCCCGTGGGAAATTGAGGTCGGCACAGCTCGGCCCGTTGGAAATTGAGGTCGGCACAGCTCGGCCCGTTGGAAATTGAGGTCGGCACAGCTCGGCCCGTGGGAAATTGAGGTCGGCACAGCTCGGCCCATTGGAAATTGAGGTCGGCACAGCTCGGCCCATTGGAAATTGAGGTCGGCACAGCTCGGCCCATTGGAAATTGAGGTCGGCACAGCTCGGCCCGTATCTGCGACGTTAGGGCCTGGCCCTTTCTTTAATCAGGTGGCGGCTTGCCCGACCATTAGCCGAAATTCTTACCTCTGCTGTGTAACTAACGGCTTGCTTTGTCCAACGAGTTGTCGATAAACAACAACAGCAAACAACTGAGTGCAGGAGTGCAACGTTATACTTTATAAAAAATATTATACACTTTTAAATTATATATAGTTTAACAAAATTCATATATTTTCATGTTATGTAAATTGTATATATTAACAAAGGTATATTGAATAATTTAATAGTAATATTGGATTTTTGTTTGTTATGTTTTTAATTTGTCAACTACGCTGAATCAATGGCTGCGCTCCAGTAATAACAATAATACTGTGGTATTATGTTGTGTATGCGATAAGTTATTTAGGCGAAGTTTTATCAAATAAACCGAAATTGAATTGATATAAGTATGCGCTTGGATCCTAGCCAGGAGTCAAACAGTTATGAAAATATTAACGTTTTATGAACTACATAAAGAAGGTGCTTCGGGTGCCAAAGTGTTAGGCACGTACGGTGCTACGTCATTTTGGTCAGGTGAACTATTGAGCTTTTGCGTCACAAAAACCTGGGCGTCATTTTTATGAAGGCAAAGGTGGGGTTACACACTTAGCCGGTTTAGAGGGCGACGTGGACGCCCCCTCTCTCTGGAAAAACAATGGAACGATATCAACGGACAGAGTAATTATAGATCATTTGGCCCTCCTTCGGTGGGGGGAATTCGGGGAAGGGGCCCACCATCTTTTCAGCTATGCACCCATAGTCTCTGGACCCCCAATGATCTCATACGCCCAAAGGGTCGCCCCTTTTCAGCTATACCTCGGATGTAACGATATCAACGGACAGAGTAATTATAGATCATTTGGCCTTCCTTCGGTGGGGAGAATTCGGGGAAGGGGCCCACCATCTTTTCAGCTATGCACCCATAGTCTCTGAACCCCCAATGATCTCATACGCCCAAAGGGTCGCCCCTTTTCATTTCAGCTATACCTCGGATGCTTTATCATTATTGTTGAATTTTTGGTGGATTCAAAATGGGCCATAACTTGCATTTTTGGCATTAAAACGCCTAAAGCTGCGCTTAAAATTTGGGTCTAATATGGTCACTGAAGAAGAAAAATTGTTGATTCCATCATTCTCTGAGTTCCCCCGACCGAAAGAGCGCCGATCATTTTATTTACTAGGTAACTGGGAATGTATGAAATATATTTTAAGACTCCACCTTGGACCTCACAGTTTCCGCCTGTGTCAGCGGGGCTACAGCCTCTTTTTGAAATTGTGGCTACGGCCCTGATCTCATTTAAAAATAAATTTTATTAATTTTAAACGTTTCAGCCCGTTTTTTTCAACCAACAGTTTGAGTTTTGGTCCAGACTTTAGCTTTGTTATTCTTTTATAATTATTTCATGTAATATAGCCACTTTTTAAACAAGTTTATTTTTATAATTTAATACTTTGAACCATTTACCGCATGTGATTTTTCTTTGTCAAGTTTAGGTGTACTGTTCGAAAAAATGCGTTCACTCAGTTTGTTGCATGGTTGCGCGTTGCTTTTCGCTATCGTATGAAACCAAACATCGAAAACGAGGAAAATAATTTCACTTGTAGCCATATATATAGGTCAATTAAAGTTGTGTTCGAAGTTAGGGAGTTGAAAGCCTAATCATACCTATACGCGTGGGTTCAGCTAACCCGTTAAAGTAAGTAATGCTTTGAAAACGTACAATGACATTTCCTAACCTTAGCCGGGCTGATAGGTGAATTCTTGCACTACTCATGTGCACTGTTATTAAGGGAAAAACTTTATGATGACTGGGTTCTGCTATATTGGGAAGGGGGCTTACCCTCATGTCTAGCCCTGACCTGTGTTAGCCACCCTCCCCCTGCAAACGGGAACCCTTAAATTTTTGATTTAGACGCAGAATAATTTTTATCTCCGATCAACGTACGGTACAGTTTTAGCGAACCCTAGTATTTTTGCCCATCTCAGTCACAGAATGCACTAATACTAACGCAGACATGTATATATATATATATATATGCATAATATACATGTATAATACATTATATATTATTACATAATATATATATGTATATAATATAGAAAATATTTGCCCTCACTATTGAACTTTTCCCCTCCCTCACCGAACCTGGGATCAGACTTGCTCCGAGAACTCCTTATTGCCACAGGCTCGCCGGCACTCCGATATTCGATTATTTTTAAGTTGTATATTTTACAGAATATATAGCTATAACTAAATATATTCCATGGATTTAATAGGAATACTTATTAAATAAATTTGCGTCTTATCTAGGAGATTACTAGAATTACATTTATTATATACTGGTATATACGACATTTAATGATTTCCATGCATCTACTAATATTGCATCTGCAAATGAATGTAGAACAAGCGACAGAAATAGAACATACGTAGCTTCTTGTAATTTGATTGCGACGTAGGTTTTCTAAAAATCCGTGAGAAGATGGATCGCCTTATGCTTACATTTGTCTAGCAATTTATTACCTATATATAATATCTGGTTAGACGGAAACGACAATAACGACCAGCATGGTTCGTTGGCTGAACTACATAGTGTAGGCGAGCGACTGCAGTCGATGTGTATGCACTACGAATATTACTAAACAACATTAGTTTGTTTCTCAAATTGGTCGCTTTCTCATGTCCTCTGGTTGGTTGAAAATATGGTAAATACATGTAATGCTGTAAAATCACATACTTACTATATCGTTCCACCACGGAATAACCGGAACCGTTCATTTAAGCTGGAACCGGAACCTGCTCTTCGAAACTTGTATCTAGTAAAAAAGATGAAGGTAGAAATGAAATAGTGGATTTGAAATGTATTAAAAATAACTTTTAATTGCGATGGCATTATGGCCTTTCTAAAACTTTAAAGAGACTGAGGAAGCTAATAATGTTTATTTATCGATCGATATGCCGGTTTTGGAACAGCCGGAGCAAAAAACGCCTTCCACTATACACCATTGCGTATACTGCGTCAAATTGAATGTGCTAACAAAGGTTGGAGCGTAGAATACACACTTTCGCTCTGTCTCCAGTCGCCTCCCTTTACTACACATACGTTTGTTACATGTTGTTCTGTAGGAAACTTGGAATTATTGGTTTATATGGTTCTAAAAGAAAATAAAACTACATAGACGAAATTTTAAAGATTTGACCCCTGCAACATACAATCTCCACTACGTTCTGACAAAATAATAGAAGATACTTTTTGATCAGTGGTCAGAGACAGAGACACTGTTTAGGTTAGTGTTGGGCAAACAGTGCCCGTCAGTTAGATCATGATAGTTTTCTAATCAGAATGCTATAAATGAAACAAACTGAGATACTGCTCGCACATTTCAAAAATACAGTTCATTGCCAAGACAGCAGTTTATAGCTGCGTTCCAGATAACGTTACTTTACTTCAGTGTAGACTGATTTACAAATTTTACAAGCGCACTCCTGGTGCTTGACTCAATTTGTAGTAGCCAAACTTACGCAAGTACTTCTACGTAATCCGTACTCTGTTACCGAGTTGGACCGGTTTAATTCGAACATACCCCACAG
The DNA here is from genome assembly GCA_030248225.1 of Trileptium ribeirensis. Taxonomy (NCBI): domain Eukaryota; kingdom Metazoa; phylum Nematoda; class Enoplea; order Enoplida; family Thoracostomopsidae; genus Trileptium; species Trileptium ribeirensis. Next base: position 9,000 of record JASANE010012148.1, on the reverse strand, counting down.
ACTTCTGAATGTGTAAAATAGCTGCTATAATCTCGACCTGGCTTTGTTTTGTTAACAAACGCCTACAGGTTAAGATAGTCTAACCTTTAAGTCTAATCAGGATCGTGGACGCGGATTGAACATGGCAAATGACTCAGTTTAAAAACGAATATCCACGATCGGTGAAAATTCCCCGCAACAGGGAATTGACTGAATTGTCTGAAAGAAACAGAGCCAGACAAGCCACTGTCAGAGGGTTGGGAGGGATCCTGAGACGCGGAGGCGACGTTTGAAAACTTGAATAGACGGTGCCGTGACCACTTGCCGCGGGAGAGCATTCCAGGGGCGGACCATACGGACGGCGAAGCTATACAGCCGACAGTTTACACGGGCACGACGTTTGACCAGTTTGAGAAGATGACCTCGTAATTCTAAATCGTCGGCGAACGTGAATAGACGGCCAGAGTCATAATCCAAGAGGCCGTGAACCAGTTGGTACGTCAAGATAAGATCCGCGCGGAGTCGCCTTGTTTCAAGAGTTTGTAATGATGAAAATCGCAAGCGGTCGTGATAGCTAAGATGGGCGATTCCAGACACCATTTGTGTAGCTCGTCGTTGAACATTTTCAATCATAGCAATGTCTCGTCGAAGATAAGGTGACCATGCTTGGGCAGCGTACTCAAGTTTTGACCTGACCAAGGCTAAATATAATAGCAGAAAGGGTTTTTTGTCCAGAAGGCCAAATGATCTCTGGAGCAAAGATATGGTACGATGAGCGTCTGCTGCTACTTTCCTGCAATACTCTGACGGTTTTAAGTTACACGATAGAAGAAGCCCGAGAAATCGTTCACAGTCGCCAGTAGGAATAATTTCGTCGCCAAGGAAGTACTCAAAACGCGAGTTGTTTCGTCCAAAATGCTTTGCTTTTAGAGGTTGAAATGTTCATCAAGGAGTCAGAAGCCCAGCGATGGCAATTTATAAGATCCTGTTGAAACAATTTATGATCGTCACAAGGAGTTGTCCGGTTTATTGCACGAAGAAGGCAAGTATCGTCTGCGAACATCCATATGTGACTTTTAATGTAACCTGCCAAATCGTTTATGTAGACAAGAAAAAGTGTTGGGCTCAGGACGGAGCCCTGAGGCATGCCACTGGTAACATCAACGCTGGACGATTTTGCACCAGAAACACAAACAGATTGTTTGCGATCAGACAAAAAGGCTTTCATCCATGCAAGGAGAAAGCCGTCGACAAGATGAAAAATTCCTACTGAAATTATGCGCCCTACTTACGTTTCACACGGTAAATTGCTGAGATAATCTTTTCTTTTGCTTGGTTGTATTGGTGTTTGATCATTTTATATATGGGCCGTATATATGTATAATACATATGTTTGGGCCACAAATAAAGCAAAAATGTGGAAAATTTCAAACAATTTTGAACTGGAATTCCGGTATGGTTTTTGCTCTTTGCCGGAACCGCAACCGGAACACGATTTTCGCCGGAACCGGAATTCCGGTTAATCCCTGCGTTCCGCATATCAGTTGGATTATTTTAAAGCACCACGAACTTTCTCTCATTGGGACCTTCTTCGCAAATTTATTCGGTGTGTGAAACGGATTCTTGCTGGCTTCACGGCAGCACCACGAATACATGGCTGTGGCTTCTCCGATTCTATTCGTCACCTTTCAGGCTATCGGCAATGCTAACCTTTGTACGGTCCGCATCGGCAAAACGCTTTCTTTTTAACGCATGCATTTTGCTACGAGCGAAGTGCTTTCGTCGGAGATCTGTGTTTTTCTTGTCGGTGCTGCTGCGGGTGTGCCGAAACGCTTGCTTGAGGTTTTCCCACAGTACATTGTGGGTTGTTTGGTTCTGCGATAGTGCACAATTCGGTTGCACAGCGCAATTTGGAAACTGTTGCGGATGTTTTCATCTTGCAAGTGCTCTCGTATACGTGACGGGTGGACTTCTTCTTGAGTGCCCCGACGTGTAGTGTAAAGCTGTAGCATAAGAGGGAATGAAAGCAGCCGATCTGTGCAGCAGCATTGACCGTAAAGTCCTCCAGCGTGGATTTTAAGCTTTGTGGTTTGATCACATAGCTTATGACCTTTTGCTTTTTTCCGTATTCCAGTGCCAGGTCCACTTGTCTAGATTTTGAGTTAGAAGAACGTTTTGCCGACCAAAAGGCTGATTAGAGGACAACGAACGTCAGCAATTTATCGCCATTGTCGCCCCAACGGGCATGTAGGCCGAGGATTCTTTGCTAGGATTGCCGGCTATTGCCGCACTCTGCATTTAGGTCACCGCATATCACCAGGAAAGCGGTATTGGGGTATCCGAGAAGGTTGTCTGCAGCTTATTATTAAATTCGTCATTTTCGATGGTTGTCCAGCAGTCGCTAAGGCAGCAGATTCATCCCAACATAACATAACACCTGTTGAACGTATTATAGGATCGCAACGCTTTCAGATACAGCCATGAAGGTCATTAGGATGCCTAGATTTCCCGAGACGAAGAATACGACATCGCGTTCTTTTGCCAAAAAGGCCCGTTTCAAGTGTAAATGTTGTGATCCGTCGTTGTGTGATTGCGTCAAGTTGCATCCGTGACATCAGTGAACGTGTTCAGACATCCGGTAACGATTTTGAATCTGGGGTATAAGCCATGATAAAACACATCTGGGGATCTAAGATAATACACGCCTGGGGGCAAGATAAAATAAAACGATTTAAGGCATAGGTGCCGAAGGGGTTTAGCCCCAAAAGTTAGACTCCCTCCTCAACCCAAATTAATCCCCGCGCGAAAATTTTGGGTAACTAGGCAAGAATTTGGGAAAATCAGTGTGGCATACTGAAGGGTGTTTTTTGGAGACAGCTGTCTTCTCTTCCAGGGTGCCTGAACATGTTAATAGAATATTGACCATCCATACTAAGGATCGCGTTGGGTTAAAAAATTTCAGACAGGCCAATAATAACCCGATAACCGGTATCAATAAATTGAAATTGTTATTCTTAATTAAAATATTGTAGTCGTGTGGGGAAGTGGTCAGTGGTCTCACAGTCATGGCGCCGAGCGATTGACCCCTCCATTGTGAATGACCTTCTTGTCCAAAATGCTAAGACCACGCTGCTCCATGGTATTCCCGTAAAACAAGAAAGAGCTTGAAGATATACGGTTGCCGTGTTGAGACTACTGTAATCTGTTCACGGCTTGTGCTTCTGCAAATTTGTCAGTACGACTAGGCCAAGCCAAATACTATATAACTTTACACAACCCCGACTAATTGTAGCTCGGCCCGTCCAGAACATAATCTGAGCCGATCGTGGTTTCTAGCTTACGTATAAAGATTGATATCGGGCCGTCACGTCTGTCGAGGTTGACTTCGATGTGCCATACGTCATCGTCAGATAATATGATCAATAAGATGCTTGAATACCAAACGACTGCAAACATAAAGCCGAGCCCGTCATGCATACGCCATCAAGGACCGAGTCAGCCTTTAGTGATTAGATGGCAGCGGTGCATGTGAAAAATATAAACTCGGGAACGTTGCGAAGCCCACAACTCAATGAGCACCGCTAGGTGTGGCAATTTTCAATCACTGATGGATTTTGCACTTACGTAGTGTTGAATTTGTAATTATGGCAAAATAATATGGATAACACACGTATTTAAAAATAAATTCATAAAAACATATATGTGACATTAGTTCCGTTTGGAAAGACGTAAGGTTATTCGACGTCTTATTTGTATTTATGATTTGAATAACAATTCTTTCAATACTGATAGAATCTCAATACTCAAGATATTAATTTACAATATATACAAATTTATTCAGTTCCTATGTACATACGAGACTATATACATTTACTGCAATGTTCTGCTTCTGAAACGCGTTCATACGACTGGACAATAATTGGCGCAATCCCAGTTGGGGGGGGGGGAATTATTTTACGCTTGCTATAGCACCCATCTTTTGGAAACTATGCCCCCATAGTCTCTGTACCCCCAATCATCTCTCACCCCCATTGATCGAAACGATTCTATTTCAATAAATAACACAAATATTGCAAAATTCTCTATTCTATTTTCTCGCTGCATAAAATTAACTAATTGCACACTCTGATATGATAGGCTTTCAAACAAAAAAAAGTTTTTTAAAATCCGTTCAGTGGTTCTCGAGATCCGTCGGACCGAACGAACGAACGAACGGACGGACATCGACCTTTTTACTTCCAGACAGAAAATAAAAACGCTTCGCTCGGCTTAAACGAGCTCCGCTCAATTAAGCATCTATGAAAATTTTTTTGAGCGGAACCTAACCCGGTGAGGGACGACCCCCTTACCCTGAAAAGCAGGAGATATATACGTCTTCAATGTCCACAGTTTGCACGCCTTTGCCGGATGGTCCGATCGTAAATTCAGCTCAGCATTGGTAGCACAAATTTCCTAGCATCAGGTTGTGTCGCCGGTGGCGTAATTGAGGCTGGTGCGAGACTACTACCATCAATGAGGATTAACGTTGGGCCGTCAGCCACACGTCACAGGCGTTGACGGTCTTCTAGCAAGCTCAGCTCAGCAATCTTTTGTAGCACACTTTCATAACAAACGCCCCAGTTACAATTATTATTTTATTGTGTTATATACTAGTTTTTTTGTTTAATTTTAAGTTGGGCGAAAGCTTTATCGTATACATACATCACTGTGTTTATTATTGTTATATATATATAGAAAAATATTGTTTTCTGGTTGTTGTTTTTGTTGCTGCAACCGAAAGCTTTTCGCATTTTTGGTGCTTGCCTACGAACACTTTTGGCACTGTTTATTTGTTGCGCTTGGTGCAGCGAAAAACGGGGTTTCTGGTTTGGTGTGTTTTTAATGAAGAAGAATTCAAAACGAACTCGAAGAAAGCAGTAGGCAGCTATTATATTATGTTTGTTGGCCAATATTAGGAAGAAGGGAATGCTTTCGGAAAACAACGAAAGTCATAATCCCTATATTTATATATATATATATATATATATATATTGAGACTGTTAATATGTACATTAATGTACAACATATATACATCTCCTTTAAGGCTATATGTATTTGTGTTTATGTATAATGCTTGTTTTACCATCAATTTCGTTTTCGTATCTTTCTTTACGACCGCCTTTATCGCCACTTTGTGTAGAGGGAGCCTGATTGTTTTAGCTACAAATATACAATACAGAACGTCAATTTATTAATATTGTGAGGGAAAGGCGTGCAAGGCCAAAACGCTTTCCCTCACCACCATCGCATCCATATACCAGTATGCACTGACAATTTCTAAAATCGCATTACGGTTGGGGGTACTTCATGTCCGCGTGTGTTTGTTGAAAATTTATGTATTATGTTTATAGCATGTACCTGATAGCTCGGACATGAGGTGTATAAGGGTGACCCATTTCCTCTCATTTGAGTTAACGGGCCACCACACCTGGGGGACCTCTGTCTTACCACTAGGCACGTAGGCCGTATTCGCGCGGGAGCTCTACCCTGAACACTAGAGCTAGAGGAGGGCGATCTCTTTTGTACTGAGCTCTCATCCGCCTTTAGTCCCGTACCAAGGAAAGGAGATATCTCGACGGAAACTACGTTGTGGGAGGCTCCTGCAATAGAGATCGGGCACTCCGCGCACCCCGCTACAAAATTGGGGGCTACGCCGTGAGAGTAGAGAGACTACGCATGTAGGATGACCTAATATCACTGGTTATCCGGGACAAACGGCCAAATTCATTATACCGCTTCCCGGTCTCGTTTTATTTCCTTGAAAATCTCGCGAGTACTCGTCGGCAAGCATGAGATCTAGTTGCTACGATTTTGTGAGCATTTGCCTTTTAGACATTATTATCTGTGCAACGTAATATACTGTTCGTGCTATTGGAATATTGGATATTGTGTTACGTATTCATTTCATCGTGTTAATAGTTCGTGGAACCAAGAGGCCTGATCAACGCCGAATCCTGCTTGATTCCGTTACGTATTTAGCGTCAATACTGTCGTGCTGTTGGTTGAACCGGTCGGTGTCGTGACAATTTCGACGTGTCATCAGTGGAACCGGCTGCTCGCCGGATAGAGATTATTGGACACTTTTTGTGGAACCAAGAGGCTCGATCAACGCCGAATCCTGCTTGATTCCGTTACGTATATAGCATCAATACTGACGTGCCGTTGGTTGAACCGGTCGTTGTCGTGACAATTCCCCCGTGTTATCAGTGGAACTGGCTGCTCGCCATTGACGATTAGCGAACTGGTGGGTTCGAGTACCGAACATTGTCAGCAACTATTCGTCGACGAAATCGGGATCTGATATTACGCGCTGGTCAAATTGGTCGGGATCGTGTTTGTGGTAGAAACGTGAATCGGTAGCGTGACTGGATCGGAGATCGGCGTGATTGTGGAAACTGTGGACGTTACCGGGTAGAGATTATTGGACACTTGTAAGCGTGCTGTGTTAACGTTCAGATTAATTTTTATCTGGTTTATTGACTTCGTTGTTATTCGTTAGTTGTCGGTAGTTGCGTGAACACGATTCCGTAAATTTTAGCAATAACTGCGCCGCTGGCTTGATTTCGTTAACACCTGCGGTCTTAATATCACTGTTGAGCTCAGTTCTCTATCCTGTTGGCGGACTGTATTCATTTAACAATAATTGAGTTTAGCAGTTACAAGCGGCAAAGCCCTTGAAGCTCTTGAGCCGAGTCTGTGCAGAATACCTATTGAGTTGAGTAGCGACAAGCGGCAAAGCCCTTGAAGCAATTGAGCTGAGCCTGTAAAAGTACATATTGAATAGAGCGGCAACAAGCGGCAAAGCCCTTGACGCCTCTGAGCTGAGTACAGTGAATTACAAACTACCGATATAAACAAGAGGTGCTGAAACAAAACCATTGTGTTTCCAAGGCACGATAGAGGTGTTATCTACTGTAAGGCTGCCCGACCCTAAACTGAGTTTTCCTTTCTGAACCTACGATTACGAGAGCTAGAGCTTTCGTGATTTCTCCGAGTCGTACGGCAAACATCAAACGAGCAATTAAGTCACTACTAGACTTGCACCAGCACACACTTCATTGAAGCGCGTAACTCCATTGCGGGAAACTCCAATTGTAACCTGCTCACTAAATTACACATCGGGATGTCCACTGACCAAGGAACCAGTGGGCTAGGGAATAGGATGAAACCGTCCGCCCCGGACTACCCGTCACTGGGCGGACGAGCTAACGCTGTCACTGACGCTTCTGTAACAGAAGCTCTCGCCGGCATAACCGCTATGCTGCAACGATCATCCTTGGAAGACGCCGGATGTTCACGCCGCCCACCCCAAATAGCGCGTCTGGAAAGTATACCACGCTATCCTGACAGGAATGGAAATCGTGAATTTGACGAGTGGCTTCAAATTTTCAACATGTTCGCGGATGCGAATCAGTGGACAGACGACCAGCGCTTGCGCTATCTGCCTTTGTTGTTAGATGGCCCAGCGCTCATGGCCTTCGACAGCTTGCCGGCGGTCAAAAAGGAGACTCTTCGAGCAGCTACAGCTAACTTAAAGCACCTACTTGTCAGCCCTAGAAGTCAGAGCCGTGCAGTGCACGACTTAAATCAACGAAAACAAAAGCCTGGCGAGCCCGTTCTATTATACGGCTTGGAGCTGAAACGATTGCTAAAAGACGCGCCACCGCTCGGGGATGCCGAACAGAGCGAATGGCTCAAGGCTTATTTCTTAATGGGCGTTAACAATGATCTTCGCCGACACTTGATGAACTCAAACAGCAGCACGTTCGACGACATGTTGGATGCTGCAAAACGTTACGAGGACGCAGCAGTTGCTTGTGGTGGGACAGTCCCTGCCACTGGCGACTCAGGCCCGATACTCGATGCCATCCGTTCACTGGCAGATTCATTAGACAAACACACAACTTCGGCGTCCAGACATGAGGGAATTATCAAGCGGCTTACGGATGAGCTAGTCGGCAAGGAAAAGCAACCACAGGTAATGGCGCTGACTGGACACGGACCTGGTGTTTCCGCTCAGACATCTTGCCAATTATGTCTCACGCCTGGACACACTGCTTTAACGTGTCCAACTCGCTTCATCACGACTTCTTTAGCGACACAACCCAGAGCTTCCGCCGAATACCTCGGTGGAATGCCCATTCATTATCCGGATTTAAAGCAGGATGCCTTTCCGAGATATCGACCACGGGCATCGTCGTCGTATCAAAGCACGCCGCGACAGCCAGTCACCGGGCCCAATCGCTCGAACCTCCGCTCCGCCGGCAGTTATAGGAACGTGCCTGGACCTGTAGAGCGACACATTAGTGGCCCGCCGAGGCCAGTCTATCGTCATTCAGGTCCGTTGAATGTCGTGGGAGGTGTTTATGTGCCATATCGATCCGCTGTTACGAATACTGCGGAGGAACAGCGACGAAACGTCTATCGTGGTAATTCCGCTCAGTCTAGCGACGGGTATATCGAAGGACCCTCACACAACCGGTCTTATCGCCAAAACACACTGAGGGCGAGCGAGCCATATTCACCAGGCGACCCCGAGACACAACATCGGCTGGACGTCTTGAAACAAGAAATTCAAAGCCTCGAGAAGGCAAACACAAATCATTTCGAAGGACACTTGTATTCGCTGACGTCTGAATCACCTTCTCGCTATGAAAAAGGCGGTTGCACGCGTAACCACGAAGCCGAATCCGATTATAACAGAGCCTGTGAATGGTTTTACCAAAAGTTACACGACAAGTTTTGGGACAAACCAGACGAGGTGGTATATTACTCGGACATGAAATCTTCTGGAAGAACATTATCAACAAATATCGATAAGTTGTCAAACCGAGAACCAGTTTGCTTAATTGAACTAAATGACGACGAAACCCGTGCACAGCCTCATACCGAAAATTTATCGCCTATGCCCGAGCGTAGCGGAGACTTCGCGAGCAAGGCAAACGATGTCTCGACACCGCCAGCGAGCGTATTTATACCAAA
>JASANE010012147.1:0-59485 GCA_030248225.1 Trileptium ribeirensis | reverse complement strand
TGCAGATATGTTTCTGTTCCAGCATCGATATTATTACACATGGGCCTTTGAAACCAGGTAGAACGAATTAGAAAGATCAGTTTTACCATGTAAGTTGGTCGTGTTTGCACAGGCCAACTGATTACAGATATGTTTATGTTCCAGTATCGACATTATTACAGATGGGCTTTTGAAACCAGTTATTGCCAATCAATCGTAACGGAGACTGCTCCTCTTTTCCTCGAAAATAAATGGCGCAGCAACGTAGAAATTTCTTGTAGATCTGACAAACTGGTACTGAACACTATGGATTCCTTCTATTTGTTTCTATTTTCCTTGCGGCAATGCCTAACAGAATTTTATATTCGATTTTATTTAACAATTTTTATGTCAGAACTGTATAGCTGGTGAGCGAATATAATTGCATGTCAAGCTTGAAGAATGAGACACAATTGAATCTTGGCTGACACAACTGATTTTAATACTTTATATTGTATACATATATTTAGGATAGCAAAAGTAACCTTTTCGAGTAAAATATAAGTAATAACCATATTGTGCAACTCACGATAACTTTGATTTGGAACGATAATTTTGGCGCCAAATTAATTAGATCCAAATTCTTTCGGGAGCGGAAATTCCTTTGAGCAAGTCTATTTAACTCGACTCTTTTTCAATCATGAAATATCAGAGCCGCTTGAATTTAACACGTCGAATCAAAACGACTTTTAATTTTAACCGACTTAGTAGGCACATCTTGTAGTAGTTCCAACATAATTATTTTTAAGTTTTGGAGATAATTTAGGCGATTTCCTAAATTCAGTGACTTCAAAACAAAATTTTGTGTCTGAAAATTTTGAAGATTTTTGGTGGCAAATAGCTTTGGTCATTAGTCGAAAAAAACGCGGTATCATGCAAAATAAATTGCTTATTTTACACATACATCCGTGGTATATATACCTACTACATATGAATTTCACTAAATAATTCAAATTTAGCAAGACTAACAGGCAAAAAATATGAATATACAATTGTCTTAATTTTTGAACTGGTACAAGAGGTAACAATTTTTTAACAGAAAGCAAGACCAGCAACTCGAACGAGAGCTTCTCAAAGCAAAACGGCGCATTCAAGAACTTGAAACTCAAACAACGCCAACTCCTGTAGCAAGGTGGGTGTTGTGATGCTGTTACCTATATGTATCTTAAACGGCCTATATATCAAAACTAAAAATCTTATAACGTACATATGTGTAATCGGAATTACGGAACGCTTCCCATCACGTAACATACGACAAACATTATTATGAATCCCCTGTTCTGCGTACTGTATACAATTAGCTTAGTACACATTACTTATTCTAAGAGAGACACATAAAGAAATAGTTAGCAATATACACAGAGCTTGGCGTAATGGTTTTTATAGTCAGACTTGTTTGTGCATCGTGCAATGTTTCACTAATTCACGCCTGGACGAAGTATTTAATCCATGATTGTTGGATATCGAGCGCCGTACGCAAGGTATTGAGTCATCTTCAATGGTTTGTAAAGCATGCTCGCACAAAGAGCCAATATTATATTGCAATATTTATCAACAGTTCAAATATTCGTTATACAACAAACTCATTTACCGGAACGCAATTGCCAGCGTCGGGTGTAACGTTACTTTAAACATTGTGCTATAAAATACGAGTTATGTTTACCATCTAAGCCCAGTTTTATAGCATCACCCAAAAGCAGCTTAGGTAAAATCGTTTGTGCTCATACTAATAACATCGTCTGTAGCGGTCTCGCTTATCGCTTATTTAAAACAACGTTATCTAGATTTAATACATAAATCACGGTTTTAGCTTATTTTATTTGAAGATTTGTTTTCTTATTCCATTTCTGTAGTTTAGTGGAGCAAGCAAAAATTACTCCATTATGCCACAGGTGCCAATATGAGGTAAGGTTACGCCTAACGGCCGTGGCCCCTATAGTAGATTCCCCCTGTGGCTCCGGTTAGTATGTTAAAATAAGAGGTGCTCTCACGACAAAATAATTTGGCTCGAAATATTTGCTTAACTGATCTTAGTGGTAAATCTTTTTCGCCACCATTCCTCAGGACGGTGGTGTATAAGATATGTGGTTGAGATGGTGTCGTGTCAGATTTATATGTTTCTGACACACAACACGAACGAGCACTGCACCAAAAGAACACCATAAATTTATCACTAGTTCACAACAGGCTAGCTACCACTTCTTGAGTAGTTCACAACAGGCTAGCTACCACTTCTTGAATAGTTCACAACAGGCTAGCTACCACTTCTTGAATAGTTCACAACAGGCTAGCTACCACTTCTTGAATAGTTCACAACAGGCTAGCTACCACTTCTTGAATAGTTCACAACAGGCTAGCTACCACTTCTTGAAGAACTTATAGAATAGATATATTATCCATGCTATGTTCATGATAGTTCATCGTTGGCACTGTTTTTAACGTGTAAGTCGTCAAGACCCTACGTGAAAAGATGCCGGTACATAAGTCAATACAGAAGCGTGCCAGTCGATATTCCAAACTACCTTGAATATTAGACATTAATTAGTTATTTGAAAATAAATAAAAGTACAAAAATTTACCCAGTAGATCTTCACCACTATGTATTAAAAATTGTCATGAATGCGATTAAAGCAAGAGCAACTATGATTGATTCTCGTTTGGAACATTGGTATCGCTCATTTAGCTAGGACATAGCCAAAAATAGTATAAATCACAACGAGGGGGTTATAATATATAGCTTGCTACAACATACTATTATGAAAAATCTACATTTCTATCTAGCTGTTGGTTTAACACAAAATGGTATGTTTTCGCTAGTATATTGCACAAAGGGCCCAACAGTAGTTGGGAATAGACATTCTGTACACTAAGACGTTCAGTACAATAGACATTTATGAAAAGTTTGTATTTTACTGCCGTTAATTTCATATTATAAGATAGAAACCACTTAGCGCACGATGAAGTGCGCAGTTGGTGTCGATGCATATAAATTGCTACATATATATCGTCGTAAGTTTTATTGAAATGAATTTCCAGGAACTTAACGCTTATTTTGATTATGAACAATTCATTTTAATGATAAATTTTTGTTACTTCAGTATTTGACCACATTGCTGCATTGACTTATAGAACTCACTATACGATACGACTAACCTGTTTCAAACCATATTGTTCCGAGATTTAGATACGGATGACCCTGGAGATTTAAGCCTCCGCGCTCTGTACCGGTGACCATAAAAAGCTATGGTCTTACATAAGTATTTCCCTGCACCAACTAACTACCACAAATCTTAACTCTGCACCGCACTGAGCGCAACGGGTGTTTATCTGTTTTAGCTCAGTGAAAGAAACGAAAGAAACCGACGATGGCACTAGGAGGCGATTTCATGACGGTAACTACTACATCCCAGTTAAAAATGCCGAAGCCGAAAAAGAGACGACGTGTTAACGAATTGAAGCAATCTTTAATCGTAACGTGTGTCATTATTGAAGCCTTTTTCCAACTACCATAGGTAGCAAAATGTCGTATCATTGAATTAAGCACACATTAATTAGTGCATATAATTCACGATGTAAATTTTAATTGTCATAACTCAGTAATAGATTGTCGGATCGGTTTCAGCAATGGCTAAAATTTTTCACTTGATGTGTTCTAGCTATCTCGGTGTAGATATTGGCAAATCTATTTATCGCCTTATTTGTACTATCAAATGAAATCATATTTTTAGCCATTTTACGTTATGTACACGTTATAATATTATTTGCAACTAGATTATATCCGGAATGAATTAACCAATTTTACTGAAGTAACTTTTATGTCAATGCTAATTTGGTTCTGCGTGTACGTGATTATATATTTAACTGCACGAGTTTCCCTTCGTGAACGAGAACTATTGAATTGTCACTAAAATTTGAAATCTGTTAACAGTTCGAGTCAGGTTTTTCAGTATCACTTGTACGAAATTGCTGGTGAAGTGAAATGTATTTGTTATATCATAAGATACCTAAGGACCTTGTCTAGTATCATTTTTATATTGTTCCAGTAGACCCTGTATTCGAGTTTTATGGCAAATTTAGTTCAAAATTTCATGCGTTTCAGTTCAATTCCGGAAACACACGTATCGTTTACTCCAGAGCTGACATTAAATTTACGTCCATGTTACCATAAAGTTATTTGATAATATATACTAGTGTTTTTGACTAAAATTAATCAATAAATTTATATACATCTGTGAAACCATGCCGCTAAACTATCATAATTAGGCTTCTTAACTCTAAAGTTCGAGCGTTACTCGTATATATATTCGAAAACTAAGCCTTTTAATATTTTTTGACATTACTCAATCTGTCTCAAACTCGTAAATAGAAATCGGCATGTTGTCGACCACTGGCATGTCATCTGTTATTCCTTAATGATAATCAGTAACAAGTTTAAGTTAAGTACTACCTACTGAAATAATATTTTCAACAGATATTCCTGCTATAAATTAAGCATAATTAATAGTTTGAAAGTTGCTTGCTGCTAATTTTTTCGAGCCCGTGGCTGACAACATCCATATATTATATTACTGACATTGTGTGTCATTCAAGGTTATAACCAATCATTAGGCGGTATCTTGATTAATATGTGTGCTATTTACACGTATTAAAATATTTACCATTGAAATAAAATTGTGGCTGCTGAAGACAAGTTAAGCACCGGCAACTGAAATAATATCTTCATGCATTATTCCTGCGATTAATTACCCATAATTAATCTAAACTAACCTATAATTTGGAAGTTGCTTGCTGCTAATTTTTTGATCCCATGGCTGATAACATCCGTATCGTACAATAGTGATACTATGCTCCATCCAAGCTTATAACTCAATCATTAAGCGTTATGTTGAGAAATATGAGTACTATTTACAAGCATTAAAATATTTACCACGGAAATAACCTTTGTGGATGATGAAGATAGTTTTCGATAAAGAAATAACCATAATGCAAATGGCCATAGTGTTCCAAATGCCGCAACAGAACTACATATGAGTATTTTCGGGACAATATATAGGTACTTCAACAGACTCGGAGATTTTATTGAAGTCTTGAAACCAAGAACATTGGCATAAGTATCCAAAATTCACCTGGTAGAGGTGAGAAATCAAGACTCAGGGTACGAGGTGCTATGTGAGGAAGCCGAGGTGGCTGATTGGGAAAAGTCGGTCTTCGGCCTCTCAGAGGATCTAAGCCAATCGACGAGAGGGAAATGACGAATTGGAGGTCGTCAGGAAGAAAGAGTCGGGCTTCCTGCCAGGAACGATCGACGCTTCGCACCGATATTGGTGCGACGCCTCACAGAGATAATCCCTCTCCCGTATGAGCATGTATGGAATTAATATAATGTCTGTCACAATCTATCTTAATTGCTGTATATATTATTCTTAGGTGCGTCTACTCTTGCCTGAAACAAAAATAGCATGTGAATAAGTTTATTTTGAATCCAGGAATTACGCAGTTGAAACGTGTGCTATTGTAAATTGATTGCTGATGTTATGTAAGGCAAGCACAACGGTAAGGGTGTTGCTATCCTGATTAAGATTCCTTGATGACGCTTAGATTTGCCTTTCATAGTATGTGTTCACAGTATTCACAGCATGTGAGTCTTGCTTTTAAATACTAGATGCTCAATTCCAATTTCATTTTTGGTGGCACTGGCTTACACTGATTAATACTCAAAGCTGTATCATTTTTTAATATTTGTGTTTAAAGAGCTTGATAAAATTATCTTTCAAAACCAGCTCACTATGGTAGGGACACCTACTTACAAACCACGATGTTTTTTGTAGTGTCACGCCAATAGTGCCCCTGCAATTCCATTGAACTGCAACATAGTTGCAACCTATAAGCGAACCCTCCTAGGGACAGGGACATTGCTATTGTTGTCGAAAGCTAGGAAGATTATCCAACACTAATGGGGTCTTAGTTTGGTGCTTTAATAGCACCGATGTGGTGTGATTTTTGCGAACCCGGGATAAAGTTCACGTGTAAATCGGTGGTGTAAAAATATTAAGTTTCGTATAACATGGAAAAGGTGGTGGGTAAGGTAGAAAATTGGAAAGAATAAAAGATGGGAAACTTGAAAATAGGTGAAAAAGTGAAATTTAGAAATTTGGAAAATCTATAAAAAAGAATATAAATAAAAGCCTAGGAATGGTAAGAAAGGCATAAACATAATAAATACAGATAAGCTTTATATAATGGAATTTGGGTGTTGAGATTAATAATAGTTTAAAAAATAATGATAAAAGAAAAGTGAAAATGTGAAAAATGAAATTTTAATTCAGTTAAAAATATATATGGGTTTTAGGACTAATGTGAGAATATACGGGCTGGATGGATGGGATTTGTAAAAGTAAAAGGATTTTTAAGAATTTTGAAAATGGGAAAAGGTATGGTTGAAAATAAAGAAGTATATTAAAGAATAAAAAAATTTGAAAAGTGGAAAATGAAAATTTTAAAAGTAATTTTATTCAAATCAGAAAGAAGAGGAATTGTAAGGATAAAGAAAATAGAGAAGAAAAAATGAATTGATTTTATAAATTTTAGAGGCTGGCATTAAGCATTAAGAAAATTTGAAGGAGTAAAAAAGAAAGGATTTGATAAAAAGTAAGAAAACAGAAATTTGTAAATTTTAAAGGATCTATGAAAAATTGAGTGTTGAAACTTAGAATAAATACAGAAAAAAGAAGTAATTTTAATGGAAAGTCTTAAAGTTACTAATTATGTTATTGGGATAAATTACTATTAAGGTTAGTTGTAACTTCAGAGTCATAAAATGAACACGGCATTTACTGCTGATACCATGAATGGCATCCAAAGTCACAAGCAAACAAAACGAGATGGTTTCATGATTTAAGTAACCAGGAAACACTCACTCAGGCTGACGCAATACATGGTATCAGCCTGATGTAATAGTTATATCAGTATAGCTACGTATCATATATATATAACGTCATACATATATAACGTCATCATTATTGCATGAGGCACTTCAAGTTGAAGGCCTTTGAGCCACCCGAGCTGGGGTTTGAATAGATCGGGCAACTCGGAACATAGACGTTGGCAGGCTATTTAGAGGCTCCCATCGGGGCCAGGATATGATCGGTTGGAAACAGGTACCACAAGGTTGATGTTGTTGCTGCTCCATGAGTATCCGCCGGGACGTCACATCTTGATCATGCACGGCCATGGCCCTCTCATTGTTGATGGATTAATTAGTCAAATAAAATGGGCTAGATTTATATTACAAGAAATGGGCTGTTTCATTAACCTTTTCTCGCGTGAATTATTGTATCTTTTGTATAATGTTAAGCAAGATTTTGCCACAGCAGTGTACTGAACCTATGTCGTTTCGGTGAGAGCGTTGTATATGATCCACTATGCTATTTAGGGGCTGTTGCTCGGTTACCTAAGGAACCTTACAATGGAAACGAACAAAGCGCGTGCAAACGCACGCCACACGACAAACTCGATTAGTTCATTGCGACGCAATGTACCATGTTTACGTACGTGCAACTTCATGTGTGAAAGGGTTAATTGAGCGATAGATTTAATTTTGTTTAACACTATTTCTGAAAATAATCTAGCGCAGCTTGTGAGAAAGTCGACGATAAGCGACAGTTAGTTTGATCAAGTTCATTTAATAAGATTGTCATAATCTTTAAAACACGCTGCGGCACCTATAAGAAATTTACGACCACCTAAGCGTTGGTGTTATATCTTCAGCACCGGATCCTGCACAGCTGCACATAGAGAAACGAAACTGGATCCGCTCCGAATGGTGGAGATTTTGTCATATCTGTCGGTACACCTGACAAAATCTTGGCTAGTAAACGTCGCCGCCATTATTCAAACTGCTTTGTTGCGGGAAATCTATCGGTTCTGCTCTGACATTGACTCGTGCGCGTATCATCTTTGCCAACCATATGTCAACTGAAGTGACCAACTGTTGCGTTCAGCCATCTTCAAGTCTACTTTTCGATGCTACGACTGCTGACGACCCAAATTCTTCGCCGTATCACAAGAAAATATAGTGTCAATGTTCAAGGTAAGACTTTAACACACGAGCTTATTTATGTATTATAGAATGGTTGACAAACTCAAAATGGCGCCTCGGATTGAACCCCCTTCGCATGCGTAAGAACGGCGTACGCAAACATTTGGGCTATTGGGAGCTGTTGCTCGGTTATTTAAACTACCTCGCAAAGTGAGCGAATAGCAAACATGCGCAAAGTGCAAACCTACGCAATGCACCATGGATTTTACAACGCGTTACAACATTCGTTGTTTGCAATTAGCAGAGTTGGGCACGAAAAGTTTAACTGTCCCGCTTTTCCCAATGGCATTACGAATATATTTGCCTAATTGTTCTTGCACAGGTAAAACAACAACTGTTCTGCTCAACATTAGGGAAATACCAAAATATTACAAGCTGGCTCGTATAGTCCACTTGTTTAAACAGTGTTCTCAGCCGTTTAATACTTTCATCCTATCAGTGTATCCAGCAGTATCTCCAAAATCCTACAATGGGAAATAAACTTCTGATAACCACTCCAATCATCCTAATTTCTCACAATTTATGTCAAACCTAAATCCCGCGTTGCGGAAAAATATGGTATTTGGGTCGGCTTTGCTAAAACGAAAAATAGGCAAAATCTAAACAGGTGCCTGATGTTTCACCTTGTATATATTCTAATAAGGTGTTGGCGATTTCCAGTTTATAAAAGCGGCCTCTAGTAATTATGAAGATTGTGAATTTGAAATGGTCCTTCCTTGCGAACTAACTAAACGTAATGCAAAAATCCATCGTAAGCAAATTGGTCTAGCAGCGTTAGAGGAATCATACTTTACTGAATAGTATGGCACTCATTAGTCTAACCAAATCCAGGTTAAAGGTATGTCGTTTGCGCTGTTCCCTTGCCATTTTGTGGGGGAAAGTTTATATCCCCATCATTTTATGGCTGGGGCGAATTCCTCGGAAACTGTTTCATGAGGGCATTTTGTAACATCTGTTTTATTCAGGGACAAAATATTCTACCATAAAACACATAGGAACATTTTCCGTCTACAAATGTCCAATAACGGGAAAGGAGAACAGAGAAAATGCTCCATTATGAAATCCAGGTTGTGTATATTTGTCACACTGGTGAAATGATATGCTACAGATCAACTGTCGCACCATAAAGCATAGGAGCAGACCAACCCATGAAATGATGTGGTACAGATTAACAATATATTGTCCCATGAATTCACAGCTACATACCTTTAGGATATACATGTGCGAGCTTCGAAGTCCTGAGGGGGAGGATAGCGGCTGCTCGGCGGGTGGGTTGTCTCCAGGGGGATGAGCCGTTGGCAAGGGAGATTGTCAGGGTGTATTAACTTTTGAAACTTTAGGGAGTCAAAATTGATCAAAATTTCCCCTCGATTTTGCCCATTTAAACCAAAAAAACCTTATTTATTTTACCCCTACATAATTGTGTCGTGTCACAATTTTCAGAGATACGGGTTTCAAACAGTGATTTAACGCACGCCTGACCACGCTTGTACAAAACTTCTCTGTACTTTTTCAGATTCATTCTTTATTTTTGTATAATCTAGTACTATTGGAACATATTTTTACCACTGAAATATCTTTAATAAAAATGCACAGACTCATAGGTTAGTTGCTCATGTTAACAAATGTAAGAGCGTCCTACGCCAAAACGTTAAGATGCTCGGATTTCTTGTAGGTGACATTTGTCTGCAGTGGAATACCATTTACTATATATAGTAAGTTGAATTCATATAACACTATAACCAAGTACTGCTATGCCGTAGCATGCAAAGTACTTTTATAATGTGCGCTACAGGCACATGCACGTGTCAAAGCGATATAGCCCCACAAAACATTTATAGAGCAAAAGCCGAAGGTATTTTCTGACTGAATTTAACTTTTCTACTAATGAGCTTGTTTCAAATTTTTCAACTTCATATTAAACATATTTCTTTGAAGTGCACCGGTAATTAGTTTGTAAATTTTAACAACAGCCATGATATATTCTTTGAAACACCTTGTATAACTTCGATAGCCAAACGTATATGCAGAAAATTGTTTGCCCAGCAGTTTTTATATTGATTTAAACGTGCTTCCTTGCCGCGTACCATGGGACGCTACCAGATTGACCATCGAAAAACGTTGTGCTCGCGGCTGAATTAAACTCATATGGTGCGTTGATGTTTTGACTATGAAATTGCATTGCGGGAATATCAGGGGCAGCAAATTGATTCGGCGTTTGATACAAGACGACGTCATCCTCTTGGTGTCCTGAATTAACATAATATGGATAAGTTTTTCCACCAACGGCATTCAGCAGACTTTTCAGCTTGGCTATTTTGTTCGCGTTATAATTATTGTTATAATGTAGCTGTGACGCCACATTACCATTGTTTAGGCCTGCTCCAAAATCCGGCTTAGCGAACGCTGCGGGAACATTGTTCAGTAACTGCGATACAAATCTGCTATCACCAGTGCTGCTTGCATCTTTAGAAGGAACATATTGGTCCTGATGTACATTCGTATAAGCTAATGGACGATTGTCTGCTAGCCTAGAAATATCGAAATCACCAAGATTCATTCCACTCGATTGAAATATATCAGCAACGATTCCTGGCGCTGGTCCGCATGTTGTGGCGCAATCTTCCATGGAAATAAAATTGTTGAAATTTCCACCGCAGCCGTTATACCGGAAACTCCGGCACTGCTGTACTGATGGTTCGAAATAATACCTAAAACAGGTATGCAGCTGTAGATAATGACGCAAACTCGACGATTTGAATAAGACAATTTCCCAAAGGATGAGGAGTGATAGTACCTCATGCTACTGAAATATAAAGAAGATATTCATTTATAATTTATGGTCTTGTTTACAAGCACGGCGCCCAGACGGGAGTTCCGTTTCGTTGGACATGCTACATGTGAACTGTTAGGTGTTCATACATGTGTAGTGATGTTACCGCCTTCCTAATCATCGGACATCTTGCGCCATATTTATCCCATGAGATTTTGCATCTGCCCTCCCCACTTCACCTCCTCTGCCATGCACACGGAAAGCAATTTCCAAGAAAAGGAAAATCGTTTGATAGTAAGCCTTCCGGATGCTGTAAAATCAAGTATGGCTACTATAACATAGATTGCCAAGGGCCGTCAACGCAGAAGGGTAAAAGGCACCAACTGGGGAGGGGGTGAGCGGTCTTGACTAGTGTAGGTTGGCCAGAAGGTTAATCAGAAACATTCCTTTGGCTTACTAAGTTCTTTTTAGTTTTCCGCAATTTAGGTTTAAAATTCTCGTAATTCTGTTAAAAGCATGCTTTGGCACGAAGAGGGAGGTCATTTAATCATGGCAAAGAAAAGAAAGGATACGAGCTTTAAAGAGAAAGCGTAATCCCCAACCCGTTTATGGACACCCAAATATCACAGCGATCTCACGTTTCGCAATACGTGAAAATTAAATTTTATGAAGTTTGGACAGATTTCTGCGGACTCCAATGCTCTTTTATGTCTTCAGAGTTTACAAAATCCCCATTAATTGATACATAACTGATCTAAAATAGATTTACTCGAAGCTGCGTAGTAATGACAAAACATGTATCAAACAATCCAACAAATCATTTTAGTTCAGACATACCAACTGTGTACGGACAGCAAGCAGCTTGAGACATTGTTTTCACAATTGTCTAATTGTGCATTGATACATTAAAATTGATTTTCTAAGTCGCTGGCAAAGTACATTATGAATTCTGATCGCTGAAGTTCCCACAAATGCTGGTGTACGGCAAACGTCTCAGAGCTATTGCACAGCAATAAAGATTATTATGATTGGAAAAATTCTATGCTATATTTATACTAAAACATTTTATCAGTACCAAGCGTTAGAAATTAACGCTTTCATGTGTCATTTCTGCTACCTATACACAGAAAATGCTTATGCTTAAAACTATGCATGGTTATGCTTATTGCAAACTTTTAGCAAAATTTGATGCCAACATTAGTGCTTTATTAATGCTAACTAACATTTAAGCGTAATTATGCTAAATAATTTAAGTGACAAAAACAAGGCTGAAAATTCTACTTAATATTTAGCAATAATTAAATTAATTAATTAAAATTAATACTTAAATTTTATTTTGTAAGCATAATTCTTTTAAATATTTAGCTTAATTCATGTTAAACATTTTAGGGCCTCATTTAGCATGCGTATGCTAGATAATTAACATAGTTATGCTTAAAAAGTAGTATAAGTTCTTATTTAACGTTTAGAAATGCTAAACGACTGCAAGATATTTAGCACAGTTGTGCAGCATCGAATTAAATGTCTGCAACTTATCCTCTGCCATTCTGTAAAATATTTGTGCACAATACATTTGCAAGATTTGTTCCTGACAGACAAGCAAACAATATGAATATTTAGTCAGATTTAAGGAGCTGAACACTGTGTACTTGGTTATTTTCATAAAGTTTTAGCTGCGTAGTGATTACTGTTCAAGTGAATAAGATAATATCATGGATATTATCCTATCTCGATACAGTAATGTAGATAATAGTTATAGTAAAGATACATATTTTAATTTCGATAATGCAGGGATTATAGTTATTATTAAAAATTTTTTACACATAGTCATAGTCATATGCAAACTTATTTTTTATCTGAAGACTTTACATATTAAAATTTTAAATATATAACCACAAGTTATATATTTCTGATTTTTCCCAAATACATGTATGTAGCGGCTGTGATAAAATTTAGATTTGAAATAAATCATTTTTAGCAAAGTATGTGGGAGTAAAGCTTTCCGACAATACAACTTGTTAACTTTTTCTTTGATTTGTTAATTATGTTAAGGGTATGACATAATAAAATAGCAGTCTTGGTAGCACAGGCGTCATTATTTTGTGGTGGTCTTACCTTGTTTGTGGTGTAGAATTCGGACCACATGGTATGCCTTCTGAAAATACAGTTGCCGATTCTGTGTCCGTGCCTCCATGTCTACCGCAGAGAAAGTCTAAAACTTATAAACTTCATAAGATAAACTAAATAGCGTATTTCATCAACATTTGTGTTGGTATAATTTAAAGTTTAAAATTGGAAAAAAAACTATTTTTAACAGAAAAACCACTGTGCTTTACTGCTTAAGCAGATCCATTGGACTCCTTTTTACGCAGTCAGTCTAAGCGCCCAAAAATTCAATATCGGCTTGAAAGAACTATTATATATTTTCTTTAAATCTTACGTTATTTCTAAATTCATAACATAAAGTTAAAAGATATCATAAGTTACAAATACCTTACAAATTAAAATTCCAAAAAAAAGTTTATTTACAACTCCAAATAAATAAAATCAAGTGATTTTATCAGACAGACGGTTGACAAGAAAACCTTATAGCCATTGGAGTAACTAGGTGTAAGTCTATTACTAACACCAAGAGTGCATTAGGGAAGAGTATGACACTTCCCTGCAATAACATGTTAGCCAGGGTTTGATGACACGGGCGTTTTCGACCTGACCCCCCCCCAATTTCTGGGGGTCGAGAGTCCATAAGCAGCTGCATATAAACCGAACCCCCAGTCCGACCGACCCTTCCAAAAAAACTGGAGGGTCCGAGCAACCTTCCCAGAAATTGGGGGGACGGATCAGGCCGAAAACGCCAGCGTCATCAAACACGGGCTAACATGTGAGTGCAGGGAAGTGTCGTACTCTTCCCTAATGCACTCTTGCTAACACAAATTGTAATATTTACTTTGTTTCCCCACCTATATGCACAGTCGTTGTATTCTAGCGTAATTACGTGTGATACTGCAAATAGTCCGGAATGTTGACTATTTAAAGTGCACCAGCAAGCCCCCAAATTACATATACATACCCAGCTGTGGCGATTTTATTTACCTTTTAAGCATAGATCTAAATCTCATAGAATATATATGTACCTAGAAATTTCCATTTTACCAACTTTTAGGTAGCAAGACATATATTAAAATGTACATACTTCTCGGTGCAGTTAATATAATTGTTACCTCGCTGCTATTTTAAACGGAATATATACTTTATAGTTTAAATCTACACATTTTACTGCCTATTGTCGGATTGTTTATATTGCTTCGGAAAGCAGTAATGAGTCTAAAGGTCCATTTTAGTACCCTAAGAAGTCCTAACATATCTCTATGGGGGCGATGCAGTTGTCTGCAACTATTCCATGTAATTTTGAGTCGTTGAAACCAATTCCCTTCTGGAACCTCAATGTGTGCCAATGAACTCCAGAGATGAAGGTTTAAAGCATTACTTCCAACGACTTTGCAGTCAGTGTCATATAAATGTGGAATAAATATGATGGAACCGCTAACCTTTGCTTGGACAGCATAACGCATTTCCAACCCCAACTACATTACACTCGTAGCGATAGTCCGAACAAGAAGAGCTGCTTCGAGGGTTACACGTTGTCACACGTTGAACAAATTGTTGGGACATACCACCGACCCCTGATGAAAACTGTGGGTTACCACGCGGGCAACCTGAAGTAATAATTAATTAATGGTAGTTTGATGAAATTGAAGTATTTTATAGTAATTATAATTTATCCTATTATACTTACTTGTGTATATAATTTACATTATTTAATATAAACATTTAACTGCATTGACGTTTCAAGTGTAACATTACTAACATACCTAATTAACCACAACCCAACTTTGAATGACAAAGCTTTATAGAAGATAATCAAATGTGATCGATGCATTCATTTATAGCTTAATAATGGTCGTTTTCTGCAATTCAAAGATACATCAACCATACATAGACAAAGCCTGAAATCCCAATGGGATAGCGTTCGCAAATTTCCCCATTATGGCCAATTTTACCCAATTTGTGCCAATTTAGCCCAGTTTTGCGTATTTTCCCCTTTCGCCCGATTTTTGCATATTTTTGTCCAAAATTTTCTATGAGGGTGTAGGGGTTGAAACGCCGAGCCTCAGGAAGGATTATGCTACCTCTGATGAGGGTGTCGGCGATAAGGCTACGTTCCAGGGAAGAGATGGCCAATTCTTCTCTAATTCCTGCCAGCCCTTTAATTTGTGCATACTGTCACATGCCAAAAATTTTGTTAAGAACATTTTATGATAAACACTGCAGTCAGCTACTAGACTTGCGTTTTATTGCATATATTGTAGTCTCACAATTATAATTTGTCGCTGTTTGGCGTATTGCAACTTTCTAAGAATTCAATTCTTTATTCCTAAGCTACAACGAAGACAAGAACTAACAATGCCACAGACGTTCTATATAGTATAATATTAGAGGAATCCTCAGTCCTTTCTAGACATAGCTGCAATTTCAAAGCTATATAATACTTCGAAACATTGGCATACATTCACAGCAGTCAAAATATTTCCAAAATGACAAATGTTACGCCACTTTCCAACAATTTAGAAATCGTATTGGAAATTTATGAGAAATATTCGCGAAGTTCATATATCAGAAATCAATTGCAATGAAATTTACTTAATAGTGCATGCTGGTTTACTTTTGGCCTTGTCTACTTTTCACGCGAAATTAAAACTAACAGAATCTCTTAGTAATATCACACTAAAATGCTTCCTAGGACTTGGTCATGCAGAATGCTGCTACCACAGGATGTATCAAATGCGTCTGCGGCATAGTGATGGCTGATGGCGTCATTGACGGTATAGTGACTTACCTGTGCAATAACTTTTGCACTGTTCCATCGAATAAAAGTTGTTTCCGTTACCATCTCGACCATGGTACAAGAACTGCATGCATTGTTGGCGAGCCGCGTTGAAATAGTACCGCGTGAGCGATCTGCTAAATCCATTCCCAGATTGTACGGGTAAAGAACATGTTGTTGCTGAAATTTCTTTTATGAAACAGTTTGATTGAAACTTTTAGATAACCCAGATATCTGGTTTGTCCACTGCAGCTAGGTTAATTGCATAGGCCATTAGTAACCAGATTATTCAGCGAAAAAAGACGTTTTGAAAGCACTAATGTCTGGAGCTGTTGTATTGAATTATTAGGCCTGCAGGACAGTATTTTTAAACGTGCTCAGCTTTCGGCTAAGCAGTTGCCAGCCATAGAACGCGAAACATTCAATCCAAACATAACAATGAATAACCAACCTCTCCAGTAAGCTCAAAACAGTTAAACAGTAAAAGAGTGTAGTCGAAATTTTGTAAGCTTGCTCAAATGTTCTATGATGTAAATCTAACACAAAACGATGGTCTATTTAGATTTTCATTTATTTTTGCTCATTTCTACAGCTGATATTTAACGTCCTACATTCTAAGGCTATAAACAGTCCAAGTCTGGTTGGAACCAAACACAATACATGGCTAACAAATATATGTTTGCACTTACTCTGCATTGTAACATATATTGTGCCGATTGTTCGTTCATACGTAATTTGTGCCAATAGACCGATTTATTCATATAGGCACAATCTGTACCGATAAGCACAATCGGTATCATTTCTACTATCGATTACACGGTTTAAACTATTTCACGGCTAGTGGTACAATAATACCTGCTATTGCACAGAAAGTAATGCTGATTTGTTACAGCTGCTCAATTATTAGGGGACTTATACAAAAATGCTATAACAATTGCACCAATGTTGTAAACAACGACAAGAACTATAATTGACATACGTTTGAAAAACATTTTGTGGCATATTCGAGATAATACAAGTTTCAGTGTACCCTTACTGCACACATCTACCTGCAAACCCTGTCAAACTAAGCGTATAGTTTTGTAGAATTAAACTCAAGCTGATTGATCCCATCCGCCAAAATGAGTTCAAGCAATGCTGGTCGCTTATTTGGTCCTCCTATTACTACGTTATTACCTTGGGCGTACCCAACAGCAACCATTAATTCTTCCTCTGCTGCTACATAACCGTTCAGTAAACTTAACAAGTGCTTTAGAAATCCTTATGATGTTAAGTGGTTAAAAAAATTAAAAAGACGCATGAGCTAGGATATAAAGGGGGATACAAATCGTGTTTCCAAACGTGTAGCTGTTTTGTAAAGGTTTCTCAGGGTCTAACCGCGAAATTTGGGTAGCTAGGTTTGCACGTTTTATTTCTGCCACGTTGGCCCGGTTTGTTGCTGTTAATTACTTTCTATCCGCTCTAAATTATTAAGACTAGAATATCTGCAGCGTTTCAAGTAAGGTTGGGAAACTCGTACTATAGTTCAAATGACCCGAAATGCAATGCAGGACGCGTTTGTCAAAACGCAGTCGACTGGTCTAGCATGCTATCTCGCCCTACCTGTTCAGAAGGTGTGTATGTTCAGCTCCCACCAGCACCTGAGTTTTTTACATTTGGAGTTGTTTTTGTTCCAAGTACATAAGCGATGCTCCTAACATATAAAATCATTATAGGACTAACAAGGCACTAAGAAAGAGTGATTGAATTCCTTGCTATGTCGTTTCTTCTATTGATGTGACTTGATAAACGATGAATCTATATGCTAAAGTCAAGACTATTCAAGTTCAGAAATATTAACGAGCAGAACTATAACAGCATAGATCACTCTACAACAAGCTTCAGGTTGAAAACATTAGCCCCAAAATTATAGAAACCCAACAGTCCGTGCGAAGCGTAGTAATGTAAAATATACGTATTATAGAATTTATATAATACATGCATATGTTACAGTTTGAGGCTGCGAACATTAGGTTGATAGCTGCGTCAATTGCTCACCTTTGTTGGGGCAACAGTATCCTCTTCCGTTGACTTTGTCAGCAATGCAATCATACATATGAAGTTGGTTCGCACAGCCAACGACACGACCAAAGCTGTCCTTCGAGCAATTTACTACTCGACCCGCTCCGTCTTTTAACACAGAGTCAAAGCCACCGAGTGGACATTTAGCTAAATTCTAGCTTATAATTAAATTTGGGATAAATGCATTTAACGACACTAATGGAAAATACTAATGGATACAATTTTCAAATAGCGCAATCTGACCGAATTTCTAATTTCATGTGGCTAAAACTTGATGTGTGAAAAAACAAGTAGTTCAAAATAGCATGCTATAAAAATGATGACTACTGATTAGCTTTCGTAAGCTTCAACATTTTAAAATAAAACTAAAAACATTTACACAAATGGCTTTTAGACATCAGCTAAATTAGTACAAAATTTTTATTTTAATCGAGCCAAGAAGAGCACAGCGACGGCATCTTAAATGCTTCTTGTAAAGCATAAATTACTGTAAGGAATAAGGTTACAGTCATGAAAAATCGAAATGTATAAAACTGAAAATATTCTTGAGTACTTTTCTGGTGGACATATTGCATATTGCATATGGTCACAGAGATGTCTGGCAGAAGTAAAAAAAACTTTGTCATATAAAGCAGCACATTATGTCTTCTGTAGTGGAGAGGAAAATGGTTAAACCCTACATACAACATTACCCTATGGTTGAAAGTATCAATACTAAAGCAGAACATGTAGTACTAGGATTGAAATCTTGAAAGTGCATGAATATCGTATGCATTAAAAAAATTGATACATTTCTGGTTCTGAAACTAGAATTGCAATTGCGGCCCATGTCACCTTTAGCGGCCCCGACGTTATAACGTTAAAAAAAGAACAGCTTAGAGCGGGGGGTTCGGCAGCCCCCCGACTTAGGCTTAGGCTTAGTACATGGCTCATATACAAACCTTAGCTTAGGCTAAGACTAAGGCTTAGGCTTAGTATATCGAGAACGGCATGGCATGCATTATACTTCGGCCCCTAAAGGTTACATTGGCCGCAATTGCTATAACAGACAGACTCATCTAGTCTTGCTATTGATTGATATTGACTGAGAACCGTCAACATTAATAAATATTTAGTAGGATTAAATATTTTCTTTACAAATTCTGTTTAATACTTAAGTTGTTAAAGTGACACATTTGTCAGTGCGTACATTGCAAAGCGACATTCCAAGTGTGTTTGTCGTGCAGCGTGCGTTTGTGCGTGCACTGTTCAGGTGTTTCGCGAAGTTCCTTAACGACCCGAGCAACGCTCTCAAATGGCGTAGTAGCTAAAGTACGAGTCTCGCACCAAAACGATCCAAGTTCAGGCCGCAGCCACAGCAAACGTTTGTTAACGATTGTGTGAAATGCACATTAGTTTAAGAAGGAAAGGTTAAAGGACGAATTTCGTACAGAACAGACACACCGCAGTTTTATAAATCGCAAACCATTTTCAGCCAGTAAAACATTGCATTTCTCATATATGATGCTTAACCCTTTAGTTATTATATTGACATATTTACCGACGCGTGCATTGCAACGCGATGCATTAATCGAGTTGGAGGAGGAGCATGCCTTTCCGCGTGCCTTGTCGTTTGCTCGCTTTGTGATTTTTTTCTTAAGGAACCGAGCAACAGCTCGCAGATACCGTAGTGGCTAGCGCACAAGGCTTGCAACCAAAATGATTCAGGTTCTGTCTGCCTAAAGGGCAAAAGTTTCCTCAAGACTGAACGAAGTGCACATTAGTTTAAGAAGGTAAGGGTTAAAGGCGATAATAGACAAATATTCTAACCTATCGATATTTAAAATTCAGACTTAAAATTGACAACAATAATCTAATATTTTCAATAGTTTGTTTGTAGTCATAATTGTTTAAGTTCATCACTTTACCATGTTCGACACAGACAATTCCGTCACGGGTTCGAACTTCAGATCCTTTGGTGCACTGACATATTGTATTTTTACATCGAGATTTTGGCCAAACTGCTTCGCATTGTTCGTCTGCGTGACACGGTGAGCCGCCGGGATTTAATTCTGTGTATTTACATTAAGAAAATAAGTCACAAGTAGCATGATTAAAAAGGAACAATTGCAAATATTTTCTTCTGTTTACCCACTACATCAGAAAAACTTTCGCAAAAGATCCATTTCACTTTTCTAGTTTGGATATGGTGCTTGATTGTAGGAAAAGTGGTGTGTTGTCTAGGTCAAAGTGAAAGGTTTAACTTCAACTTAGAAACACCATAAATTGTTCAAAATTAGAGTTTTAATGTTCACGAAAAATTAACAAAATCATTTAATGTTTGCCGTATTTACATTCTATAACACTTATTTAGCAAATGTTTACTGCAACACGCACAGTTAGAGAATGGATTGTCAATGCGACTAATTTTTACAATTAGATGCAATTAATTGAATTACACAAGTTAGATTGCCAACGGTATGTTTGTGTAAATTTACTCTAATGCCCGTAAAACTTTACTGTCAGGGATATGAGACACAATCGCATTAAACACCAAACCACACAACATACCATGTATCTAAATACCAATTTCCATTCATTCCAAGTCTTCGGATTTGTAATATGCGTT
Source organism: Trileptium ribeirensis (assembly GCA_030248225.1). Classification (NCBI taxonomy): domain Eukaryota; kingdom Metazoa; phylum Nematoda; class Enoplea; order Enoplida; family Thoracostomopsidae; genus Trileptium; species Trileptium ribeirensis. Next base: position 39,042 of record JASANE010012147.1, on the reverse strand, counting down.
GCATACTGGCTGTAAAAAACAGCCATGTGGTTGTAATCGTTGTCCAGGCAAGCATTTACAAAAAGAACACTACAGCCGAGCACGCAGAAACAGCATTACAACTTTTTATTAATCAATTTTGATCCAAAAGAACCTTACGACATAGCGGCTATCCCTGCGAAAGTTGCAACACGATAGCTATTTAATTACTGTAAAATTTTGAACTCAAAACCAGAATGAACATTGACACATATAAGATGACGCAAGTACATATACTTCGCAAACTGCACCTAGTGTTTGGATAGTACCGGAAGCAATGTTGCAAAGCTCTATGAAAATGGTATCATTAGTGTCTCGTTTCAAACGGTACAGCTGTGAATCATGTTTGACATTCTGGACATAGATCAAATTTCCAACGGCCAATGTAGGAGATGCGGTAAAAAATAAAGAATTTTTGAATCGCAAAGGCACTCTGAGGAATTGAACAACGACCCATACTTGCAATAAGTTGGTGCTAGGATTCTATACATTACATATGACATGATGGAGGATCTAGGATAAATGGATCATTCAGAATCTACACACTGAAGTGGAAAGTTGCAGCATTTCTGCATTAAAAATTTGAGAAACTGAAAGCAGTTCTGCAGACTTTGTGACTGCGACTAAGGTGTATTCAAGCTTATAAAATGTCTTGAAACTATTTAAACTCAACTGTAAGAATTCATATGAACAGCTTGCATCGCAGAGAAAACCCGATACATTCTACTTGTAAATGACATACTTGTCTGAAGACCAATAATATCTACTTTGACATATATGCGAATTTTGGCCATCTATGTACAACACAAATGATGAGACTATCCATTCGTTAAAAAGTACAAATCTACAAACAAAATGAAACAATTTACTGAGTTATGACACATGTAAAATTAACGATAAAACTGTCACATTTGGAAGGAGTAAATGTAAACAAACTTTATAGAACAAAATCAGCTAACGCAACCATTCATAATGTATTTATGTCTCATTTGCAGCCATTGAGCACCAAATGGCTAGTATATGCAACCAGTTAAGTGATCCTAATTTATACGGAGATGGATGACGCAAGTAGCATGTGGATGAGCAGGAATTACCTTAAATTTTACTTCTACCTTAAAGAAATCTTATTAATGCAAACACTATCATACTTCGCAAACATTTGGATTGTACAGCAATAAAATGGGGCAGACATTGACAGACACCGGCTTCACAATATTCACCAGTTCCACATTCTGAGTCCAACACGCACTGGCCGTCTAAAAATTTGATTATGTTAGATTTACATCATGCCGATCTGAATTAAAGGTACAATATTTGTTGAAATATATTAAATTGTTTTTGGCTCTCTTCATACGCTGTACCTGTTAAAGCCAGAGATTATAACGCTGCCGGTTTCAGTCTATCATGTCATGACACGTTTCAACTATTACCATTGTCAGATTGATGACTGTTTTTATTTTAGTTTTAATTACAACGTTAACATGTCTGTACAATTTTATGGACAGCGCGTTACGCTTGTATATGCGTTTGATATGCGATATACATGGAATGAAACACCTGTTTAGTGAATTCTTCGCTAATACTTCTTTTAGTTTCACCACAGTAAAAATAATAAATTACAATGATTTTACTGCAGCATATTCAAAATATTACCTCAATGGGGCTCGAGCGAAAATGATTGTACTCTCGCTTATTTTATCATGTCAATTAGCGTCTTTTTAGATAAAATCACAATTAAAGTGAACTGAAATTGAAGTAAACTGCTTTTGCAAGTATCAGTGCAACAAGACACAAATATGACGCAGCAGTGTTGTTCAGGTAATGTTTGACTTGATTGTCCAGTAATGCGTTACATTGACACACAATTTAGAGTCTGATCACTAGCCAGCGTATTTTTTCGTTGTGAAGCAGCTAGTATCTCTGCCGTACTAAGGCCATGGAAGTTAAATAGCATGAAAAGTTACACAGACTTCATCTACGACGGTTGCTAGAAAAGCGCCGATATAACATTAGAAGTCTTGAAACGTGTAAGGCCGTGTTCATATTACGTCAGGTCCGATCCGATCTGATAAGATTGGATCCGAGCTTATTTTATAAACAGTGTTGATGTTGCATCCGATCCAATCCGGTCCGACGCAAGCATGCACAATTTCGTTGGACCAAATGAGATGACGCAGTGAAATGCACACACATATATAATATACATAGTATACGGTAGGTATAAAGTTTGGTAGTGTCAGATCGGATATTATGCAATGTGAACAGAAATCGGATGTGGCCTAATATGGTTCAGATCGGATCGAATGCAGTGTACGCACTCTATGTCAAATACAGCAGCAAGTGTGATCTGAACGAATTGGATCGGACGCAATTTAAACACGGCCTAACGCTAAAACTAAAATTATTTCGCTGTATTCCCGAGAAAATACACATTGTTGGCTTGTGGAAACTACGAGAGTTTGAAAGGTTTCTGTATTTCAAACACATCAACTTTAATATTAAAAAATAATTGTAATATTCATACAGGCCGCAGTTTTGATCCTAATACATAACATTTGAGCGCGTTAAGCTATACTGGCAGGAACGCGAATAGTTTTCTGTGGTTGGGTTAGAGAGATGGCGATCCCTACCTAGACTTTGCCTAAATAATATGTGACTGAGGCATAGGACAAGGATTAAGATTATTATGCCGACAACGACTACGTCTATAAGACGACCCTCTATTTGCACCTCCTGTAAACTATGACCAGAATCTGGGTCCTACTTACGAGGGTATGTAGGCTCCTTGTCAAAAATCCAGTTTTAGTTCCGGAGCAGCAATTCTCTGTCAAAAAATACTAACCAGCTACCACTGCAACAGCACTAGGAATTTTTGACTCTGCTCAATTGAATTTTTTACAAAACCATATTTGGCTAAAAGTAATACCTATTATGAAGCAACAAATTAATGTATATCATACAATATACTAGTCATAAGATATCAATAAAGTGCCTTCTATGTATATTTGAAGAAACAAAAGCATTTCTTAGTCATCACACATACGACCCTAACATTCGCTTACGTAATCGGCTTGTCTGTAACCAAAATCGATTGTCGCAGTTAACGCTTTGAAACAAGGATATCACCAAAAACACAATCCATGTTTTAGCAAATGGTGTCATTAGAAATTGATGTTTTGTGACTATTAATACATTAAAAAAAATTTTATTCTTTATATTAAAATATATAATCCTAATCTGTAGTACACTTTACATAATAGCTAAGAAATTATAATGTATAATCCAAATGAATAAATCTGAAGCAGTCAGTTAACTAAAGTAAGTAGTACCTTGAAAACCTTTTAGTAAAGTATAATTAGACGGAATATAAATAATCAATTTATTATGATTAAAATTTTAGTGTAATAAACTACGAATATTAAACAAAATTCACGACGGCTAATTACAACTCCAGTTCTTACTAATTACTCATTATTTGAGACTTGAGTTTTTTCGCAGAAAATTTCAAGCTTGCAACCATATGCGTAAGCAGTTGTATGAATGGAGCATACACCATAGGCTCAATTTGTTAAGTTGTAATTAACCGGTTAGTTACGGTGGTTTCGTTTGGTTGGCAAGAAATTACACTCAGATCATAAGGCATAAATTATGTGGTATAAATTTTGTATTTCTACCAAGCTTGATGTTAGGTGAGAACTCTACTTCTAAATAACGAGTTTTTTAAACACATACTCATACGGGAAACTTTATACAATTAATAACTAATTGACTTCAACAGATTTTCACAAATACATTTTTGGAAACATGAATGACCAAAAGCTATATCGCCTAATTGTTTTTAAATGAGTAGGTATTTACCAAGAATATGTGGCAAAAATGGTTCGAAAATTAAATAAAAATCCGAAACGCAATGATCCTGCTTTAATGAAGATACAAAGTCGTACAAAGACAAGATATAACAACCTCATACGAAACACTAGCATAAACCCAAGTTTTACTGCAAAAACTGCGAATTTTTAAACCAAAACAGCATTAGGGCTGTTTACAGGGTTTAAAAATTAGAAAGAAAGTCTGTCCTACGCTACTGCGACATCAGCAAGACATGAAAATTGCTATATATTTAAACCGGTTCTTGCATGATTGGCGTACAATAAATGAAAAGACAGTATGTTTAAAAAGGAAGGCCGAAGGCATGATTCGGAAACGCACCAAATTATAATTCGCCCGATAACCTCTATCCGCCGTAGGCCGGTTCGTGTGAAAGTGCAATGGTATATAATAATATGTTGTCCCGCAGAGCTTAGGCTGTAGAATTAGGTTTTGTGGTTTTTAGAAGGTGGAAAACTACCTAAATTTTGAAAAACGAGAATGTGGGTATAGCAACGCCTGACACTATTTACGCAAATAAATAATGCTGTTCATTATTTTGCTATAGCCTTTAGCAGCACTGTTTGAGTCGTTTTGTGTACTGCCTCGTTTGAACTGAAGAGCGTGAAGAAAAGCGAACAACAAGGGCGGAACAATTCGAATCATAAATACACTCTGGAACTCCTTACGTTACTTTCGAACGTTGTCAATTTTTTCTATAAGTCGCTACCAGTTAGCCACAACTTCTGTTGTGAGCTTGGTATATTTTGAAATTGGTGGATTTTTTAGTATACATACGAATTTTGTATTAGTACACATGGTACAATTTTTCTTTGTTTCTCATTTTATTATTTTTTTCGATTGTGGAATTCCATTAACTATCAAAGCATACAAGCTGGCAAAAATATAGTAGATAAACATTTTTACTTTTGGAGCACATTTTCATTCAAAGGTGGAAACATCAGTGGTGTGGTGATCATTCAGATTCTGACATTTTCTAACCAAAATTCCTTCAAAAGTCTACTAATTGTAAAGAAATGCATACCCAAGTTTTTAATACCAGACGCCAACGTTTCCAGAAACACTTGGCTAGGTCCAGCTCGGCTCTCACAAACAGATCTTAGGCTGTGATTTGTTCGTCACAGCCGGCTGAAAAACCAATGAGCCCAGCCTACAGCCTAAAGTTTTCCAATAACTCATTATGTAAAGTTCGACTGCTACGAAATTTTTTGTTTAGGTCACATTACCAAGCATCACAATTCTGACACAATTGCTACCGCTTCTGGAATGAAATTTAGAGATTTCTCAATATACATACGATTTTTGTGTTGGACACCTGGTACAAATTTTCGTAATACATCAAGCTTTAGGCCCAAGAAAAGCCTAGGAGAGTAACGGTATATCCATAAAAAGTACTGCTTAGATGCTTAATGCGGGGAGGAATGCAGGGTTAGGCAGACGGTATCCCATTGCTTTTGTCTCAGGCGTAGTATAACAAGCATATAAGGCCCTTATCTTATGTAATGCGACGTTCAAGTTATAATGCCCCCGCTGTTTGGAACTTTTGTCCCTCTGTAGTCGCGACACTGCCGTATAGACAGTCAGGGTGGCACCCATACTGTAAATCATGTTGCTGAGGGTGTACTACACACCCCTAGCTACTACATTTTTTCTTGACAGTGTCGTACACACCCTTAGCTACCAATTTGGCGCGAACTTACTATAACGGACACCGTTTGTAGCTAATGCGGTTTATTAGTCAACCGTCCAGTATAGTTTTTTCTAAATTTACGATATTTGTATCTAACCCATGTGAACATTGCTCAAATAATTCCAAACACTGTCAATAAAACTGCCAGAAGACACGGTGTGCCAGACACTGTCGAGAAGTGGTAATTCGCGTAACTAGCTACCTTTGAAAAGAATTATTAAAAACATGGGGGTGTCTAAGTGTGCCCGACACTGTGTGGTGTAAATAGGTTCCAAACGTTGAAGAGATTATAACGTGAACGCCGCATAAGGCTCAGGTTTATGCTTCGCATATCGAGGACGGCACAACCCGTGTAGGACTTGCACCCTTAGACTTAAACTTTGGCGAAATTCCTTGAGTTGTAGAATTCGGTTAACATTTCAAGCCATCGTCAGGTGAGTAAATAGACAGACTGCAATTAACGATTATTTCAATTGCAGAACACTTTCATGAAGGTTAGAAATATACGTAGTGATCATTTAGTTTTTGGGTGTCTTCACCTATAAATCCATTCATTAGGAGACTTCTAAATATTACAGAAACACTGAAAAGAATATATAACCGTCACAGTTAATCCCTATTAATATATATTAATATTTATATACTACAGATTCCACTGAAATGACGCTTTATCAGACCGAAGCCAGAGGGTTTAAATTTTGAAAAATCTAAGAACCTAGAAGCTACCTGAAATCAAGTTGGACATTACTTGAACAAAATCAAGTACTCCAAAGTTGGAACAAAATACAGCCGTGGAACAATAGCCAGAGTAACAAGCCGGCAAAGAACACCCGAAGCACTCTACTCCAATAACGCGGCTATAGTTAATCCAATCGTTGCAGGATTAGCATATGTAGTAGCATTATTATCGTTGTGTGTATACCAAAATTCATTTCAAGCGTTAATTCCAAAGTTACAGTTAATTCTTTTGTCCGGTTGAATGCGCAAAGCGGGTGTGTTTTAGGCTAATCTTTTTAAATTTACTGGTTTATTTAACAGTTATAGTATCTTCACAACATACACTGAATTATATATTTTATCTACCCCTATACAACAGCGCTGCAATGTTTGTTTGGCAATGACGCATAGTTATGCAAATCACTGCCTACATAATGAAGCGTCTTTGTTATGCTTGACAAGTAAATCGCTGTCCGTTGAACAATTAACTTAGCATGTACACCGACTAGGTAGATGATGTATCTGATCCGAAGTTAGATACATATACATGCGTCAAAAACTAATGGTGAACAGGTAGAACTTAAAACCCTTTACATCGTAAAAAGTTGACCGTAACAATAAAACTTCGATTCTTTATATTTAAAAATCTTTCAGCAACATTATTCTGCTTTCAATAGAACAGGTTTTGACGGAAGAGTTAGAAGATACAATGTGAAGTGCACTACACGACAATGCATACGCTAGGAATGCTTAAAAATGCAATAGAGTGTACGTAATTTTGAAGCCTTCACAATTTTGACTAATTTATAAATATATAAACATAAATATTATATATATGTATGTACCAACATATTGGCTTTGTAAAAATTTTAAGTTTTATCGATGAGGGTCAATATTAAAATTTAAAATATGCGTAAAATGAACACCGAAATACGTTAACTTCTGGGTGGCAAAAATATAAGTCAGTGTGGCATAATGCTGTTTTTCGTTTTTGATTAGTTTAAAAAAACACATGATGTGAATTTTTATGTTCGTCATGGGTGTTCGATATTTAGATTACATATATTACCAATTAGCACAAAGTATGACAATACAATTAAATATAAGCAGATAAGTTTTTTATAAATGGGTACACCAGGATAAACGTCCATAAGTAATGTACAAATAGAAGCGGTATTCAAGTTCAGTTGCGATTAGTTTTTTAAAACAGCGAAAACGACTACGATATTATGCAATAACCACAGAGTAGTGACTGATGAATCTGTTGTAATCCAATTTTTACAATGCAAATTTCTTTGAGCAAACTTTTTGTGCTATAAACAGGTTGATTTGGCTTTCTCAGTTTAAATTTGTCATCCTCTACAAGAGAAAAGAGGATAATCTCTCCAGCTCGGACACCACATTCTGGGCGACGCCGACCCTCCCCTGAGGAATTCCAGCCATACTGAGGCTGCGTATCTCCTACGCGCGGCGTAGAAGCAGTCAAAATAGACAAAATTGGTTGAAAAGTGGCAAAAATCAGGGGAAAATTGGCCTAAATTGCGAAAAATGGACAAAAATTAAGAAAAAACTTGAGTCCGAAAACTTCTGAATTTTTTTCAATGCTATTTTAAACGTCACTACTTCAGGATTTTCGGACCAGGTCCAGCTTCGGGCCATTTCTAAAAGATGTCGGGCGGGAAAGGCCGGGTGTACGGATGCGATTTGAACCGGGCCGGTTTTGAAAATTCAGGCTCGCTCTCACCTACCATTTACATATTTACATTGCATTAACTTCAAATGACCGAAATCAGGCCAACTGGGACGAGATTCGGTCCACGAATAAATGATTTAACTCATTGACTAAACGCTAAACAAAAAAAAGATTAACGGTGAAGCGTCATTTGGGCGTGCGACATTTGGACGTCCGCGACATTTGGTCGTTCGTGACGGCTGGGCGTGCCACAGTTCGGCACCTGCGACACTTGGGCACCGCAACACCTGGACGTTCGCGACACTTAGGCGTCCGCGATACTTGGGCGTCCACGCTACATGGGTGTACGTGACACTTGGGCGTCCGCGACATTTGAGCGTGTGACGCTTGGGGTCCGCAACACTTGGGCATCCGCAACACATGGGTGCCTGCGACTAATAGAGTGTCCGCATCACTTGGGCGTCCACAAAACTTCAGCGTCCGCGACACTTGGGCGTCCGCAACACTTCAACGTCCGCGACACTTGGGCGTCTGCGACACTTGCGCGTTAGCTATATTTGGGCGTCCACGACACTTGGGCGTCCGCGACTCAATTTTCTTTCAATAACATTTTGGGAAATTTTGAAATTTCAATTAATACTTGGGTTTAATTAAAGGGTCGTACATCATAAGGAACTGTGGGCTAAAACATCCACATGAATTCCATATTTTTATATTCTCCCACAAAATAGATTCTTTCCCTAAGTAAAGAGTCCAATAAATACAAAAAAATATTTAAGAGATGTAATAACACGAGATTTGCGGGAAATTTTAAGGGATATGACAAATCTGAGTTTTAATATAAGAATTTAAGCCTGGGGATATATATCCGATGGACGACCCGGTACCGGTGGAGCGTGATTCAAGTATTGATTGGTGTGAATAGTCAATAATAAATAAAACCATGTATTGTCATATTATAATGTGCATTGGCAATCACGCTCCAACCGTCCGACGTACGCGGGCTTGATTTTCGCATGATAACAGGATATTCGATGGATTAAACAGTATTATCTGTCTAAGTTGTTATGATGTGTACCTTATTGTGCGTGGCAGGACGTGTTCGGGGCGCCAGTCAGAAGTGTCGGCGAACTTGGGTTGGGATATTTCGTCACGATTTAGGTTTCGAAGAGATCGGTGCTGGCACACATGCCTTGTAGCTATGGAAACGTGTGCATATTTATATAAATTATATAGATCTACGTGCTCCGATAAAGTGAGAAATCTAGTTGGGTAGATTCTGGGGATAAATTGTGTTGAACTTTATCGAAAATGGTCTTTTCCAGGGGTGACCTAAATCCTAAGGTTTTAGGTTTATTCGGGGTTAAAAGAAATTTAATTTAAAGAATTACTATAGGTGCTTATCTAGGCTCCCAAATCGCACCCAACTCCAACTCGTAAATACTTAGGGGCCCTATTTAGGCGCTTAAACGTACTTTTTTCTAAGCCTCAAATGATTACAACTAGGACTACCCCATTCTTTGGGCTCCGCACATCCATTCCTATACTCTTCACCCCACAGAAAACCGGGCCTTCCATCCCCACGAATTCGCTCAGGATTCAGATAACTCACTTGAGACCATAAATTTTTTCGAATTTCGCAACAAAATGGCCCTAACAGGCCATCTATTGAAAATTCCTCAAAATTTCGCTTTTATCTATTACGCAGCATGCCAGGGCCAATATCTGATGCTGGCGGCGCCGATTACTATTCTCCGTTCTCCTAAAATGGTCAAAAACATGCCAAAATCTTAATCTTTATCTCAATCTTAGTGCGGCAACAGACCCAGTCGAGCTAAAATTTTGCGGTTGTACTTTCTCGTTTTAGCGGTTCTCGCCACCGTTTTCGTCTTCCTGTTTGTTCGTTTTGTCGCTTTCACGTTTTCCCGGTTGGGTTTTCCTCGTGCGGCATGCAGTAAATTCTCACACGGTAGTTTCTGAGCCAAAAGTTTCTGAGCTTGAGAACGTTTGTAAACGCTAGGGGCTGCCGTTGCAGATGCTGGAGCGTCAGGATGATACTCTGTGCTAGCGTAAGTGTTAAAGCCCGAGAAATCATAAAATTAGCACTTGAGTTAAGTTATGCCTGACTGCCTACCCATCGGGCACCATTTTGCGTGATATTCGAACTGCTCGGTGGCTAGCAGTTTTAAATTTTTTGTATCAACATGTTACGAGGATTGACAAAAGAAGAGAAAGGGGGAAGTTCCAGGGGACATGGGATCATCGGGCGATTGCGTAGGACAGACCAATCTGGAGTCAGTTGTGATCACAGTCCGGGGCCTAAATTAGTACAAACCTGCCCACGGAGCCACTCTTACAATTAGAGCTTTACCGTAGTGAGAGTTTCTTAGTAATATGAATGGCCCCACAAAAGTCAGGGCGGGTGCTCTCAAGCCGTGCGACTACGGCAGGGAGCCCCGTTGATCTTTTATCAGCATACAAGGGCTTACGGAGAATCAGGCGAGTCCATCGGTACACGGCTTCACAGCACCGCGAGGAGATGCTGCTCCGGCCATGCGCCTTTGCGCCACGGGTCCTCGGACAGCTATCCCCTTCCCTCCGTTTTCGCTCCCCGAAAAGTTCCGCCGAAGCAAATTTCTAATTACCAGACCACGCTGATTCTCAAGAAACCAACCCAGCATAGGCTGGCGGCGCGTAAGTGGCTCCAGGTTCGTTAAGCATTTGTATAAGGGCACATAGGTGCGTACATAAACACTCGTTGGGAAAATCCCAAACAAAAATGAATGTCTGGTTCGGACAAAGTCATTTGCAAAGTAAGTCAAGGAGAGGGAAATCAAAACAGAAACACACTAATTCCGTTCAAGCCTATACCAAAATTCGAGACAATGCCCTCGTGAGTTTTTCTCTACGTTGAGAATGGCCCAGCTTCGAACATTTTGACAAGTACTATCAAGCCGTGCAGCTACGGTAGGCAGTCTCGTCCTATCTTGCAAAGAAACTACCTTCAGGTGGGCGGACACGGCCACTCGGAATGCAGAGTGACGTTCCCTACCTTATTGGACGTTATATCCCACTTAGCTCCCCTGAGTCTTCAATGAGAGCGGCATTTTGGTATTTGGCTATCGAAAAACACATATATCCACCTTTAAAAAGATCGAATAAACAGCAGCATAGCAGTATCATGCAGACGTAGGTTGTGAAAATGACCGGGTCGGCAAGAAATGAACAAGCGGTTCTAGCTGGTAAAAAAGTAAAGCGGATGGAGTCAGCTGCGATCCCTGGGGAACTTAAGCAATTTAAAAGCCATAGTGAGTTTAAAAGTCACTTCCGCAAATTTGAGCTGCTGCCCTCGTGAACGGTTGGAAGTAGCATGTAGCCCACTATATAAAAATTCCTAGACGTGTGTTCTCAAGCCGTGCCGCTACGACAGGCAGCCACATCGGAGTTTCAATTTTTCAAAATTAAATATATACAGCGGGATGGAAACGTCGCCCTGGATTCAGGGGCTCGGCATTGACCCTCCAACAATTCGCTCCCTTTAGCTCTTCATTTAGTCTCGGTGACAGCAACATTTCTGATCGAGGGGTGGGAATTATAGGCTACAAAGCCACGATTTCGTGGCAGGGTGTGAGCAGATGGCTCCATGTTCCTGTTATTACACACAGCACAAGTGGAATTCATCAAACCTTTCACGTGAGAATAAGCGGAAATAAATAGCAAATGTGCCTGGTTCTTTTAGGTGGCAGAATAGCTGGTAATATCTGAGTTCTATAAGCGAAGCATATCCAAGGGTTGAGTCTACCGAGGGATAGCGCGGGATGAATAGTCTTAACAGGTCCGCGTCGGATAAAAAGAAGGGAACTTTACGTGTCAAAAATATAGAATGATGTCAGGCACTCTTGAACATAATACCATAGCTGTAAGTGATTCGTGACTTGTATTGGTTTGTGTTTGTATTCAGGTACCATGCATGGTACCGTATAATTTTGCATTGATATTTAGAACCCATATATGTGCGTCGTTATTGAGTGAATAAATAATTGAAGTGTTTAATTTTATTACACAAGTGGTATACGAATCAGAAATCTGCAAAACAGTGAATTTTAGGCAGACTATACCGGTAGATGAATAATAGCTAGGCAAGTAACAGGAGTTCAGGATAGAAGGGCGAAAACCACCGTATAGGGGTTCAGCACAGCTCACACACTAATTCTTAAGTCTGAAATCCCCAAGAAATTTCTGGATAAGATAGCGGGGCCAAGGATCAACTGCTGGGTAATTCGTCAATCTACCGAGTTTTCGAGTGCCCTGGGCTAAGGCGAGTAGGGACCAGGAGCAAACCCACGGTCGCAATCACAAAAAAGGGGGAACTTAGCATCATGGGGATCTTGTGGGAAAATGAGAAAGCGGGTCAGCCTTACTACCTGTAGGAAGGCTTAAGGGTTGACCCTCCCTCGAGTAGCCTTCACACCACTAGAAGCATGAGCCAATATAGGGGCCATGCTATACCCGCCGGCCTGCTAAGCTAACCGATTCCCTTAGATCAGCTAGCGGTTCACCGTGGAGTCAGGGAAGCCGTGGTCGTGCGGGCACCACAGCGAGGAATGGTGGTGCAACTGGAATCCCTTAGGGCTAGAACTGGTCCTGGTACAATTGATGATGTAATCTAAAATTTCAATGAAGTAGCTTTCCTGTCCTTTTTCAAATAACTTTAAAATATATATAGATATGGTGTTAAAGACATAGCTCATGGTTATAGTATACAGCACATGGTGTCGGCCACACCGTCCTTTATGTTGCATAGTATGTCTTACCGAATACCATACACCATGGCATGAACGTGATCATGCAAGAAAAAAACTTCCCTATGGGAAGCAATTTATGATATGAATGTTGTATTAGCTAACATGATGTATCGCACATACTGCTATATTTAAGCATCAATACGCGTGAAAGGACTAAGAGTATGCCATAAAGTCAGTTAGGTTGGTACGCTAGTCAGTTAAACAAATATTACATTTATCGCTGCCTATACTTTAAATAATCGCCAAACATTAATCCGGCAAAAAGTAGGGTTTAACCCTTCTAATTTCTGAACTCAAAGACAATTTTGGTAAACAAGGTTGGTCTAACTGTTATGTGGACAAAAGGCGAGTTCTTTAGTGGGTGTTGCCATATATTCCAGTGTTTTGGTCAACCGCCACAAACATTCATGGCTGCTGCAATCTGTTTCCTACAATATGCAAAACTGACTTAGTGATGTTTCTGTGCATAGCGCCTCGTTTCTATAACGTAATACTCACTCTGCTAGTCACAGCACCTGCAATGGCACGACTTCGTGGCAGCACTGCAAAATGCAACCGTCAAAAATTTTGTGCTGTGACAAAATTTTTCTTTATATCTCTAAATTTATGCGTAAGTAATGCGTGAGTAAACTTAAGGTGACGCCGCCAACCATCCTATTATGTCATTACCGATATCGAATCCCAAACGCTGCTACGGAAAAAAGGCTTAATTTCATTTGGATTTTCGCTCACCGAAAATTCACAAAATCAAATTCAAGTGCCAGAAATTAGACCTTGTGTTCGAACAGAATTTTGGCTATTTCAGTTCGCATAAATTCTGGTCCCTCATTTAAACTTGGATTATACAGTGTTCGCGAAGATATTTAATGAGTTACGTCACAATCAAATCGACAAATTTTCGTTCTCAAACATTTAGGTAATTCAACTTGAATTTTCGCGAACACAAAATGGTTAGATTTCAATTGCGACACCAGTTTTATGCCGAATTTCAATTGGCCAAAAAGCGTTCCGTAGCGAATTTTATCCAAAAATACAAAATAGATTGGTTGCCGGAGTGATTTTAAATTTACTCGAGCATAAACTTAACTTGCGCAAATTGACCATCCGAATTTGTAATTAGCGATACCCGAATCGCAAACCCTTGTTACCAAACAAATGCGGGAATTGGGCTAGTTTTCCGGTAACAAAAAATTGGCAAATCCATAAACGAGTGTCAGAAATTGCGCAGTGTTTGAACGGAATTTTGACGATTTTCAATTTGCAATAATAGTTATCTAATGCCTAATTACCATTTATCTAGATTCGTGCGTGTTTGCGAACAAATTTAACGTAACAGCGACGTAACAATTTAATCGGTACTATAGTTTAGCATAATAGTGTTAAGAACCAAAGCCGCCTACTAACATAGATAAATTTTGCCCGGCAAAAATTACGCAATTTTAGTTGATTTTTGTCTAAAACAATAAGTCTCTAAAACATCTGTATGTGCGCGAACAGTTTTGCACCCAATTCAGGTTTAACCAAAAAGTGCTTGGTAAGAGGTTTTTATCCGAAATAACAAAATAGGATGGTTGATGGAAGTGAACTATGTTTACTCTCTCATTACGTTTACGGGTTTTCATTTCACCCATACGTTACAAACAAAGGTTTAATTTACTTAAAAACTTACATGCATAGAAAAACAAGAGTAAGAACCTGCTGGTACAATAACTAAATATCGATAACCATTCGAAGAATTGACTGCGTAATATTGTATACCAGAATTGAAACAGTATTCAATAAAAAGGCTTCCCAAACCACCGCGCTTCGTACAGCGGCAGAAACTGCTAAAACATGTTCAAGAACTGCCACTTGCTAAGCATACCATTGAAATTCGTTTCATTTGTATATTTCGTAAAAATCTTGTTCGATATCTGTCATTGGTAAAGTTCGTCTCTCATAAAGACTGTGATGAGTAGCACACAACTGACTGTGCCAAATTTAAATGCAGCGCGCAAAGCGAACGGAGTTAACACTGAGGAAATTTTTCGTATTTTGCTGTCACTCATACCTCATCTTCGGGTGATAGATTTCAATAAAATTTGTTGGATTGTAGAAGTTATGAAGATGTGCAGCTCCGATCCCATATTCCGGGTCCTAATGGCGAAAACGGTTTTTAAGGTTCTTTACTAAATCTGGCCAAACGGGTACCAGTGTTTCGAAGCCCATATCTCACAACACGGGCTCCGGATCAAAGAACGCATTATCGAGATCTACCACTTTGCTAAATAACACTTTTTGTGGGACCACTCTATAGGTCACTGTGGGCGTCGTTAACCCTTTAGCATAAAATATAGATTTTTCCAAATTTCAACATGTTAATGCGCGTCTTTATATTATATATAGAGTGTCCATTAACAGGGTGACTTTGTTATCTATAACCTAACTTTACTAAATTGTACTATTTCATGGGTTTCAAGAGTTTTGTGCTCAATTCGATTTCTAAATCGTACATTAGTTTGGCTATGCGTGGTTCACATTAAGTTGTCTGCAGTCACTGTCCAGTGTTATGCAAGAACCGCAGTGTTCGTTACCATTACACTGTTATGACGATGCTATAGGCCGCTACAAGCTTCGTGCAACAGGTGACATTCTTAAACGACGCTTTTAGAGATTATAGCGGTTGATGTTTCACTGCTTGTAACAAAATTGTAAAGTTGCAAGCTGGGTGTAACGTAGCAAAACGTGCAGCGTAATGAATAAAATCTTTGCACTCGCACACTACAGCTGTAACAGAAACCGAAACAGTTCACGCTAGTTTAAAAGAAGCGAGCGGGGATTTTATTGAGGGCCGTAGGGGGAAGGATTGTGAAAATTTGTTTTGCCAGTTTCTGTGATGCATAACTCATCTTCGGGTGGATGGATTCCGACTTTTTTATTCCATTGCACAAGTGATGAGCATGTGCCCTTTAATTGAACGCGAACACCTCCGTCCCCATATTCGCAGTCAATAGGGCAAAAACAGTTTAAGGGTTCTTTTCCAAATTTTACCATACGTATACCAGCCTTTCGCAGCCCATATCTCGCGTCAAAAAATCGACCAAGAACAGCACTGAGATCCGCAATTTGCTAACCACCAATTTTTTGTGCGACCCCTGCCTGCGCCGTTGTGGGCCTGAATAATGGTTTGTCCACCTTTTCCAGAAATATTAATTTTTCAAACTTAATTCCGGCATGTTTTATTTTGCAACGTGTGCTTATTAGCGTATTAAGCACGCTGAATACGATGGTTTTGCTATTTATAGCCCAATTTGATTATATTATACCTTTTATGGTGTTTCAAGGGTTTTACGGTCGACTAACTCGATTTCAAAAATGTACCGTGTTTCAATTTTTTTGGTTATGTGCTGAGCACCAAGAATGGTCTATCTAGAATTGTCTTGCGTACAGGATATGAAGAATGTTTTGCGTCTACGTTTTTCGGTACGTTGGATACGATGGTTTGTTTATCTAGCGACTAGCACGAATACTTCGTACGTTTTAGGTTGTTTTCGATGGGTGGTCAACAAGGTTTTAGGGTTTTCATTGTGTTCATGATTACAGATATATTTTATTGTAGTATATATATCAAACACTAGGCCTGTTATAAGGTGACTATACACAAAATGACCATTTGGTAAAACCACGCTACGCTCCGTTTCACCCTCGCTTGCAGGATACTACGTAGTTTAACAACAGCTGGGATTAACAACACACGACTTGTTATTTATGCAGACTCGAATCATTGAACGCTGGTGTAAAGAGCAGTAGAATCCTTTCACTTATCCGGGACAGTGTTTTCTGTAATGGTAAGTCGTTAAAAACTTTTGTTTTGGCAGCCACCTATCACATACCAAAAACTATAACAGCCAGCCATTATATATATATATGAATTTTGAATGAATAGTTGTTGTTAGACAACATAAGTGTTTTGTAGCTGGCTGTAATAGACAAAAATTGCTAACAACTAGCCGCCAGCTAACATATGTTATGGCCAACTACGACAGATTTATGTCTCAGAAATCTGGGTGTTTGAAATTATTGTCTTATTCAGCATCTGTACGACAAAATTTTCTTACGGCTATACATGTTCAAGAGTTTAATCTCAAACAAACAGTTATTAGAGATGGATGTCTCTAAGACGTCATTTCAAGAAACTAAAATATCATATAATCGTCGATTGGAGATTTTAGTTTCATTGTAAGCGGATGCTAGCGACACAACTGCCGGCTATCTGCACACACTGTTGTGTGAAACCTGCATGAATCACTCCATCCTTTTCGGCAAACTCAAAATGAAATGTGCAACAAATTATAACATTAGATTGAAAACAATGAAATCACGCATGGCTTAAGCGGGTACCTGGGGATGCAGTACTACTCCAAAAAGTGGAATCGAAGCCATGAAAACATTTAAGGCAATGTCATGTGCATTATTTTAGCACATTCCAAAACAATATGGCCTAACAAAAGTGAAAAGATTAAACTGCTCATTATACAAGTGTTCTACAATTTAGGTTTAAGTAACAAACATGGCGTGCGTTTTCAGTTGTTGTTACACTAGCATGCAACTGCTACGCTTTCTGTTACAGCTGCAGTGCAAAGGTTATATTCCTCGTTACTACTGTTGTGGTTACACTCACGGTGCAACTTTAATTAATGTTGTTAAAAGCAGTGTAACATCCACCGCAATAGATGCCACTGGCGTCGTTCAGAAATATCAGCTGTTGCGCGAAGCTTGTAGCAAACGATAACATCGGCATTACAATATAACGAGAACAGCAGTGTAACGAGCACTGTGGTTCTTGAGTAACCGTGTGCAGTGAGTTCACGCATTATATATTGCGTATAGAGCATCAAAACAGAAACCAGTACGAATATCTAATCCCTTTATAGAGGTTCTCAATTGGTTTGGGGTCGATGAACCCGATTTTCAGAATATAGTATGCCTTCATATTACGTGCGTGCAAGGCATCAAAAATATTCTATATTAGGTTTTTGAACACTGAATAAAATGAGTCGCTTATCAAGACACCAGCACGCATATCTCATGTCTTTCTGTTTTCAATAGGCTGAGGATCGATAAACCCGATCTATGTAGCACATGGTCTGTCTTTAGTTTTTCATAATTGCGTTCCGGGCATTGAGAACGGTTATATTAGTTTTTCTGTGCATTGAGTATGTGGATTTGGTCATCTAGTATCCATAACAGCTATTATAGATTTTTGGATATACATAGTACAAAGGTGGTGTACATTAACTTGTATCATATCAGCATTATAAATGCGTCAAAGGTTCTAGGGTTCTTACGGTATACATCAAGCACAAATCCTGTTACTGGTGATTACATGTGGCAACTACAACAGATGATATCGCGCTCGCTACGTTTTACTCTCGCTTGCGAAATACCAGTAGGATGTATACGATATCGTCCAGTACCAGCTATGCAGGTTTCACAGAATAATGAGTGCAAATAGTGGGCACTTTTGTCTTTAACAGCCGTCTGCAAGAAACTAAAATCTCTAATGGATAGTTATATGATATACTAGTTTCTCGAAAACGGCTGCTAGAGATTTTTGTCTTTAATGAGACTGCTTTTTACATATTTAAATCTCTAATAGATAGCTGCAAGAGACATTAGTCTTATATAAATAGTCAATAAATATAAAAATCTCTAACAGCTATCTGTTAGGGTCTAAAATTTCTCGCAGCTAGCCATGACAAATTTTTGTCTCTAATGGCTAGCTCTTAGAAACTTTTGTCTCTTACAGCAAGCTATAAAATACAAAAGTGTTGGGAGCCGCCGGCATACACCAGCTGGCCTAGTTGCAATATAACCGCAAAAAAAAAGTGAATACCGACTAGTATTCCGAATGTCCGTTATCCGACAGGACTTCTGCTATTTAGCTGTCATGTTTTATTAGCAAATTAATTTGAAATTGATTGTATAAAATATTTACATAAAACGAGCACTAAAAATGTTCGAAAATAATCAGCGCATTAAAAAAACAGAAAATTTTTACACAATATATTTAAATTTTAGACAGGTCCGGATTCGCGTTTAGCACCGCGTGGAAAAGCCGCCATACGACCGGAAGCTGCAAAAAAGCCAATGTGTAACACTAAAACAAACCTTCTAACCGGCTGTATCAAAATTCTATACTCCACTGAAGTAGCAAGCCAACTGTTGCGCAGTTCTAAAGATAAGTAGAGATTTCAGCAATTCTTAGATTTCTTAGTTCCAACTAATTAAGTAATAATTTTAAATTATAGAGCCGATCCAAAAGAATATACGGAATTTAAATTTACTTTTATCCCTGTAACATAAACTAGTAGACCGGTCTCATCGTCACGGTGACGAATTCTGAGTGTTGATATAATTTAGGGAGACGTACACAGCAATTATATTGAGCATCAAATTACAAAATGAGCCGAATATCGCCATGTTGTTATTGACAATGTAAATATACTCGCTTAGTGCGTATTTAATGTGTAACTCCATAGACGATGTCATGCTCTACGAACTGAGACCAATAATACCCATATAGGTATAATCCTCGCTAGAAATGAGCGCTGTTCGTTCGATAACTTCAAAATTTTGTTTGAGAAGTGTTCGAAATTTTGACGCGATTCTTTTTAATTTTGTTCGAGAGTTGTTCGAGAATAGATAAATTTTATTCGATTTCTCTTCGTTGTTCGGTCGTTCGAAAGATGGCACTAATTTCTGACGAGTACTCTATGTAGACGGTTGCGGAGATATTGCCATTTGTGTATTTTGCGTCTCATGGACCCTTTGAAAACTTAATTTTGATCCAACCCCGCAGCATAAACAAATGACAAATGACACTATGTGCAGCTATATACTGGGCTCGGGGGCCTGGCATTTTCAAGCGCCACCTGGCAAAACCGGGTGCTCCCTGGTTAGAGCCCCCAGGCAAAATTTTGGGCTTCTCTGGTTTATCAATTCTTGGCAAATTTTTTTTGTTTCCACTAGGTAAAACACGCTCAAATGACATAAAATTTGTATTAAAATTCTGTTTTGAGATAAAAATTTCGTAGATGTTGTCAAAATTGCTTCAAAATAGCTTTTCCCTCCAAAGAAAGCGCTTTAGCTGTGTTTTTGATGCTGTTTTAACTGTTTCTTGGAAAAATTGGTGATGAAGTGCTCTATAAAGTGGTGTTAAAACATCTATATACATAGGTTGAACAGCGGTTGCGGAGATCTTGCCTTCGTGTATTTTGGCCCTTAAGAGTCCATTTAAAAACCCATTTTGACCCAAATCCAGCCTTCACAGGAAAGCGCGCAGGGAGGCAGTTTATAATCGCATAGAGGTTTATTTTCTCTGCAACACTACAAGAGCCCAATTTGCTGAGGTACGTAACTGGTTGTCAAGTTACAATAAATTAATAAAATGATTTTCTAGGCCGCTTCACGACCCAACTGGGGCCCTTTCAGGCTGCTTTTACAGCTGCTTGAAGCTAAGGGGCACAAATAGATATTTCAAGCTTTCGAATGAGATATAGCGCGATTCGTTCCGAAGAGCCGAAGTTGAGTTATGCATGTCAACCCAAAAAACTAGAAAAGGGACACCCTCGAAGTTTACCACTCCGGAACGTGAGAATTCTTCTCTACGCTCGTTCCATTCACTACACTCAGAACTCAATTACAACAGAACAAATATACAAATTCATAGTGAGTAAAGCAGGAAGCTTGAATATAGGTAAGTCCGGCTGCTCGTTAGAGAGAAATGTGAATTAATTAAATGAAAAATCATTTTTGGTAACATTTATTAATCGTGATAAAAGAATTTCGATATAATTTTTCTCTGTCGGAAAACGAATATGAAATGTAGGGAGCTATACCAAAGTACAATCAGTTAAATCGAGCATTCAATAAGTTGTTTTTCTAGCGATATAACCTCTGATCCTTAAAGGTGACATGGGCCCCATATGTATTTGATAAAGCTAAAATTTTTGATACTGACGTTCTAGACCACGCAAACGTAACAATTTTAGTATAATTCAAGTATTTCACAAGCTTAATAAAAAAGTAGATCCGTCATTATAAAATCTTGTTGCATTTCATCTTGTCATATTGAATGATTATAGAATATTAGTGTCATTCAGAAAGAGATCAGTTACTGAGCCATACAAGTTAATCCCAGCTGATTTCAAAAAGTTTTATTTTTCATAATCCTTTCTTACTATTACAGTATACTATTACAGTATAGACAACTGGCAAAATATTTTAAAACCCAACATGTTTATCCATGTTATAAAAATAGTCAACCTATGTTGTCGCACACGAAGGGCGTCGCAAGCTCTCAAAAATAGAGGGGACGTCAAAAAATCGAGGGAGCCGGTGTTTACATTCATTCTGTTATAACTCCATCAGCGCCATTTTGTTAATGTTTTCGCGATTGCCAGTGAAATGTGAAAAAGCCGCCCCCCTGCCCACCCCTCTTGCGATGCCCCTGCACACAACACGCAGTCGGGAACGCGGAGACAGTGTAAAACTAATTGGTAGTAATCATTTCAGAACTAAATCCACGATCGTAAATTAGTTCAAGGATACGGCAAAAAGATACAGAGACCAAAAAACTGATCTTTTGGACAATACTAACACTGGCTGTCGCTGCGGTTTTTCGTCCAGTCGATGAAATATACATAGCTACATTATAGCTTAGTGATTTTCTAAGCTAACTTGTACATAATCTTCTGTGACAATAGAAACATCAATAACATACATCATTTTTATGACATGGCTCGCGACCTAACTGTCAAGATCAATATAAAATGATCACAACACCATGAAAATAAAGTTTCGCAAGTCGCCAAGTCTCATTCACGTGGCACATCGCTTTTGTGCAAATTTGGTCTCACTTTCTCAAAATGAAATGCTTTAGCTTTAGGATAAGGAATATTGTTACGAGGATCGTGCTCGATTACAGAATCAGCAATAAAATGGAACTGCTGTACTGCAAAGTTGTAGAATTCATTTTCCATAGCCCAAATCGGAGACTGATGGATAGCTGCGACAGTTTTGTCGGACAAAGGTAACTTCTTTGTCGTTTTGCGAAGATTAGATTTCTTCCCTATAAAATTATAATGGAAATAAAATTTTCCAGCATTCTAAAATTCATTCGATAGATAATTAGTTGCCAGTTTGTACATATTTAAACACGCTGACACGCTACTTTGAAGCATAACAAGAAATCGCCAAGAAGGAAACAAATTTAAATTTAACCCGCTAAATATGCACACATGTTACATACAGTGTTTTGGGAAACGTAGAAAAATCCATAACGAACCGTTTAGAGCTAACTCAAACTACAAATTATATTCATCATAACTTAAAATTATATTTCTAGATGATTTTTAACGAATACCATACACGTATATATGTGTGTTGTACCGCGTATTTTATTTCAAAACCAAAATTTTTTTGATATTTCAAATGAACTAGAAACACGCTGGTAGCTTTGTGTTTTTGGCGCAATATAGCTGCAAAAATTGAGCGAGACAACATTATTATTATAATCAATAGTGTCGGTAGCTAAGCAATTGATAAAATATAATTTTGATACAAATTTGCTATTATGAAAGGCGCATTTTTTATACGATGAACATGATTAATATAAATAAACACGGATACTATAATAGCTTCAAACCACTGTCACGGAACCTTCACTATCAGTAACTTCGAATACGGAATTATGGCACTTTTCTGAAACACTTCAAACCAAGGCAACAGCAGCCATCGAATTGATAGTTAGTGTGACCAATGGTTTCCAACCCAGCTATTATCAATGCATTTAACAAGTAGCATATTGCCACGCCGTACGGCTAACCTATTTTTAAACAATAACAATAGCGCAATAAATCTCACCGTTGAGATAATTTTGAGTAGCACCTTTAAAAAATCTTGGCAGAATTGCTTCAAGAACGCAGATAAAATCAAGCATTTCCTCGGTAACGCCAACAAGTAAGTAGTCATTAGCAAGGTGTCGTTTCGCTTCCTCAAGAGCCCATTTGCTGCCAGGCACCCTACGTAAATATGTAACAATCGGCATGTGTGTAACTACCGAATACAGTCACAGTGTAGTAATATAAGATGCAAACCAATAAATTTTATAATAAGTTTAGCATTGGTCGTCGCACAATCTCAAAATGTATTGAAACATTGTAGAAAGGATACATACCATTGAGATACAACATAAAAATATTCACAGGTTACTGCGATTATTTCGTTTAGGCACAATAAAGTTAGTCTCTATATTCGTTGGAAATTTTGTCAGGCGCGGATGAGCAGGAACCTTCTTCAATATCAAATGTGACAGGCAAACTGCCATTGGTGCAACCCGACATACAAAATTGGCAAGATTCACCGTCCGTCAGGTATCAAACTTTTAACGAACTGAACGAATATCAACAAAATATATATGAATTTTGGTCCAAGGTAGTGTATTTGTATCTATTCCGAAGTTTCGATAACGGAAAGGACGACAGTGTATAGACTAAAAATATACAGGCTGCCAAAACTTAATTCAAATAACGCCAGTTGCATGTTTTAGTAACGACAGCAATAACTACGCTGTTTCGACACTAAGATTCTGCGATTTTGCTTTATCATTCATTGGCCAAAAGGGTTATTGATTATGTATTACGTCTTCAGTTAAATACCGTATTATCACAGTCACTGTGAAAAATTTTACTACGTAACATTAGAAGTTACCATGCTATAAACGTAAATACAAAACTCCGCTTAATGTATGCCTAAAAGTCGTAGTTGTTTTTTGAAAAAGCAAACATACAAGTCGCTAAAACATAGATCAGGCCGTTATTGTAATAAAACATTGCATCAGTGCTGTAACCGAGAAAGAGGATAACCTATTTTACGGCAAAAGTTTATGTAGAAACGAAAAATAAACTTTAAAGATTTCGTGTGGTGTGGAAATTTTTTGAAAAAGCTAGTGGTACCATACACCAACAGCACAGTACATAATATAATATAAATTTGAAGACGTCTAGATGTATTAAAGTGGCAAATGCCCCAACACGACGTACACATGTGTAATTAATGGTTATAATTCCTTCCTACTGGGTAACCCCAACGGTGATTAGTAACGTTTCGTTTCACTAGTATAATCAATAACAGCCGCTGTTCATGACAGGCGTATCGTATACTAGACATTCGTGTACAAAACGATTCTACTGAAGTGTTCATTAGGTACAATATTGGGCCGGCTGACAGCACACTGGCCGGCCTACGGCCGGTTGACGGCGCAACGGCTAAGTGGCGGCCAATGTACATTTCAATGCCAATGAAGCTTCTCTCATTACGATATCCGTCGCATTGTTCGGAAATTAGCTCGATTTGCAAATGCAGGTTTTGCGTGGTGAACAACGCAACAGTTTTAAACTGCCCAATACTGCACAAGATCGTATTATAATTAGTGCTGGTTTTGAGGAGATTATTAAACATTAACTCATATTATTTAAATGATAAACAAATATGACGAGATGTTACTAGACAATGCGAAATCCTTGCATGCTGGTTAAATACACATCAAACAGTTTTGGTAATCCGGTTTAAGTAACCTCCTATACAGCACTAAACGTATAGAACACGGCCAATCGATCGGCGGTCCCTATCTACTTATCCACGACTGTCGTGACCACCCATCGCAGGCCGTTGGTCGTCGGCGAAAATTTTTAAACGCCAACCGGAACAGATTATTGCGGCCATCGGAGGGTCGACGGCCTTCATGGCCGTTGCACAACACTACTCAAAAAAAACCACAATTATACAATGCATTGTAATAAGGCTGCTGATTTAAGTTCGTTTAAAGTTAAAATAAAAAATTTTAGAGTGAGGGTTACGCAGCTGCAGACTTAGACCTAGTCTAAGCGCTATATGAAATGTGAAGCTTAGGCATAGGGTGCCGATAACAGTATAAGTTATCGGTTATAAGTTAACGGTATAAGCCGATAAGGGTATATGACAGTGTATTGTAATAAGGCTGCTGAATTAACTTCAATAAAGTTAAAATAAAAAACCTTAGAGTGAGGGTTAAGCAGTTCCAGACTTAGACCTAGTCTAAGCTTTATACGAAATGTGAAGCTTAGGGTTATTGTGCCGATAACGGTATTATAAGTTGCTGCTCGTATGATGGTTTACTGTAAAGACGTTTTCTACACGAGTGTCGCTTCTACACACTACTTCACTTTGTTTGTTCGAAGATACACTCGATAACAAAACATAACAATATTAAACAAAAGTTATGTCGGGTAGCGACCACAGTCACAGAAAAACATAAAGAGGTTCTGTACAGAATGTATCAATGTGTTAAGTGTCTGCTCCTGGCAGGGTGTTAAACATTATGTTATATGCATTACGTAACGTACTTGCTAGAAATGACTCGCGGGTATTAAGCGAAAAATCATCGAGTAGAAATCGTACAACATTTATCAGGCGCCAATAAATCGGAAGCAAACTGCGAACAGTTATTGAAAGAATTTTTGAAATATTTAGCGAAAACATTTATATCCGCTTTACATTATTATAGAATTTTCTGGCTCAAGCACTTGTAACCAACCCCTGTATGTACTATTGTAATGTAGTAATGTTTTCTTGATAGTTCTGCAACCACAGCAACAAAAACGAACCCTAGTGGCAACTACGATAATATCATGTGCTGATTATATAGCAACAGCCATTTACGACTTCACACAAAACATAATCTTCCACACCTAGCCAGAATTCATCTATATGAAATTAGTCTTTTCTACCACTAATGTTCTAAAAACGCCATGTGCTAAAATTTCTAATTATTGTCGAACAAAATTGTGACAATTAATTAGAAATTTAACTAACGGTCGTCGAATAAACGTCAAACCAAACGAAGTATACACGTTTTGGCAAGTACTAGACATATAATAATATATTATTCTAATCTGGCATACCAACATTGAGCCGAATGACCACAGAAAAATGGAATTTGAAGCCACAAATTCACAGGATCACAATCGCGACCACCGCGAGATACACAGTCGTCAAAAATCTAAAAAAGGCTCCGAAAGATATAAATACACACTCACAAAATTTTCGCGGTAATTTGACACATCATTCCAGAACAATAATACAGAGGTTTTACAAATAGCACGACTCAAAGTATGCAGCAAACAGAAATACCGCGATATTTTAAATGCCGATGCGTCAAAATTTCAGGCTGTCTATTGACCGTACACCAATTTGCTTGAAAATAAGCAGTAGCGGTTCATAAGCGTTACATATGTAGCTTGTAAATGCTGCATAACAATAATTGTTATACAGGATATTCGAGCTATGTAATGCTAATTATTAGGTTACTGTTGCTACGTTATTTTGAGCACATGTCAGAGCACAACATTTTAAGGACTGTACTTAAAAATGATACCCACTAGTAGCGTATAAACCTGATTTATCGTTTATGGTTACAACAACATAACCGCACTTGTCAAGTACTACATAGCAGGATAAATGGATTTTATTAATGAAGCAGTCACAGTCCCGATAGAAAGATACTGCAGCCGACTTAAATGATTATCTGTTGCATATGATGAGCACGA
Organism: Trileptium ribeirensis; assembly: GCA_030248225.1. Taxonomy (NCBI): domain Eukaryota; kingdom Metazoa; phylum Nematoda; class Enoplea; order Enoplida; family Thoracostomopsidae; genus Trileptium; species Trileptium ribeirensis. The sequence continues at coordinate 12,603 of JASANE010012147.1, read as the reverse complement.
CTCCTGAATTAAGCCATCAATTCATATGAATGGATAGGTTTTGACGTAACAATGAACTTTAACTGGAAAAATAATAATATACTACCGGTGATAGCCTCAAGTTCTTTCGTTGTACCGTCACGGAGTTGCTTACCAATTGTAAACATGTGTCGATTATGTAAAAGCGTGGGTAGTATAATACTATCAAATATGCCTCCAGCAGAAAACACATTTCATGGGAAGCACAGAAGATACAACACCTCCGCAGCTAATGGTATTCATAAAACTATACGACGGCAGCTGCAATGTGCATGTTTTTAACGGCTTAACATATAATGCTGCACCTGCAAACCTAACATTTACTATTCAAATTCAAACACAAAACTGAAGAATTAGTATTTACATCAACATGAAGTATGTTATTGTACTAATAATCGGTCACTTCTAAAAATTTATACGCTTAACTACAAAAGCCAACAGTAAAAAATCGGGTTTCGATAAATGATATTTATAGTTTAAGTTAACCAACATATTACTGTTTCGTATAGCTAATATTACATACCCGAGTTAAACAGTTTGGTAACACGATTACTCTACCAATTACGAAACATTACATAGCAGATTAGAGATATAAAATGATAAGGATTACACTTAGTATTCCAGCGACAATTTTTGAGCAGTGTGTAAATACCTAAGCTGAATTTGTGCGGTTCACTTAACAGGCAGCGTACACATATACAATACTATTGCTATTTATTCGGAATTCGTTCGGTGTTTGCTATAACAATAATTCAAATATAGTCCAAAAAGTGTTGTCATTTGTTCGAGATCTATTCGAAATTTTTAACGCACTTTTAGAATTTGTTCTACAGTGTTGCTCTCAAACAAGACAAATTTCGTTCGAGGTTCGATTTTCATTCATAGAAACCTGACGCTCATTTCTAGTACAAATGTATGTAACGATTTCGCTGACATACAATGTTTTTCGCAACATACCGATTTTTACATTTATGTTTTCATGTTTAAAATCCAGCTGGCAAAGAACATTACAAATACGGTAATCTCTAATGACAATATTTACTTCAGTGTTGCCGGCTTTTCTTCTGGTCAAATGAGGTCGATAGTCATCACCATAACGTAAAAAATAGTAATATGACACCAAACGCTCAAGAGGATCACGTATAAGATTAATATAGATAGGTTGTTGAGCGCCGAACCTGTAATATAGTAAAACAAATCACCTTAATAAAAATGTCATGCGTTTAAAATACAACCACTTAATATAATGTAACCCAACTCATTATTTGACAACGTTAAAAAATTAGGCAAACATTCTCTTGACAAGTTACTATTATAATTATCGCTATATTCATTCTTTGATACGATAAAAATTAATTTCATTTCCAAAGGAACTGAGATGTCTTTTAGCTCCACATTAAGCTGTTACTAATTTCCAGATATTACTTTGCCACGGTCGGATTAACAAAGACAAGCCGGGGCATTGAAATACTTCTAAAACAGGCTTCACATGTATACCTTCAAATATTACTCATGATACAATACTTAGCTCACTTTTGAAAATTAATGAAAGCTATATGACCATGGTAAATAGCAGGTCGCCGCTCAAACCAGTTTGTAACGTTTCGTAACAACTTGGCCTAAAAGTAAAGGTATAAAGAATTTATGAAAAAACATTATACAATATAAATATTCCTTGTATCGCAACCAAATAAATTCAATTGTATCGATAACCACGCGCATATGCAATTTTGGAATTGCGGTGATTTATCCCTCAGCACAAACGGTTTATTCAGCAGATTTCAAAATTTTGCTAATATACCTGTGTCCTTTCTGTCAACCTTATCCATTTTACTGCAATGTTAAGCCTTTAAAGTGGTTAAAAGACTGAGCGGACGGGAGATAGAAAACATAAACGAGCTACAAACCGATAAAAAATTTCCTGCTAAATCTTTCTAAGCAAGATCGTCTCTACCATTTCGAAGACTTGCGAACATTGAGCACAATACACAACAAAAGTCCGCGCTGTGCGATATCAAGACCAAACTATAGCTTTACCAGCTTATTATGTTGCGGTTTCCGGCTGTAACTCCGAATTCCATCATAGGTGCTTGGCAGTGACACCAGCCTTTTGCAAGAAACCAACGGCTGCTTCTAAGTTGTATTGTTTCTCGGCTTTTGCATCTACGTGAACTTCATCGTAGAAATATTGTCATCCATAGGGGTTCGCTGATGAACACTCTTACATGACGTATGCCATTCTCTTATTCGCAAGTCAATATTTGGGGCAGGTAATCGGGTCCGGGTTCCGTTCATTCGTCGCAGTTTGAGAACTAGTTGCGTCGTATGGCAATATGCTCTGAATCATGACAACGGTGTATGTTTTCTCATTGTAAGATTCACAACTTTCCTTCTTATTACTGTTTTACGGTAGGTACTGGTGATAAGGGCATTTTCTTCCACTTCTGTTGATTCACTCGTCTGATGTCCACTTTGGCATAACTGAAATAGATCGGCTGGCTTGCTGAATGTATCTTCGCTACATCGTTTACAATCTGACACACCTTTTTCGTTTCTCTCTGCAACACAACGACTGGGCTTCCGCTGAATGGTAATCTTAGAATGGCCATATTTTTTATTACGTCGTGCAGCTGTGACTGTATTCAATATACTATGTTTTCAACTTAACGAAGGTGCTTTGTGTGGGGCAAAAAGAGTATTGATGATGATTATAGGTGTTGCGGTAGTGACAGTGTGGTTGTGGAGCTGCTTGTTATTGCGGTAGGGACGGTGGCTGATGTAACAGGTGGCGTAAGGAGAGTGGTTCGAAGTTCGTAGTGTTATGGCATTTCCGTAAATTGTTTTTCTCAATATCAATTGTAGCCAGGAAACCGACAGCAATAATTCGGGTGTAAACAAAATTTAATTCATAATTTTCTAGCCAGTTTTTCTACAACTCACGATATCAGTATCGGTATTGCTCAAGTTTCAGAAATGCCGATGAAGATATTGCGATAACGATAATCGTCCAAGCCCTAACTCTTCGCGAATTTTCGGAATAATTCTAGAAACATTTGCTTTTATTTCTATCCACTACCGTATATTTTCGGTATCTTACAACAACAAGCTATTTTGGGTCTACAGATACCACAGAAATAAAAGCAAATTTCGTACAAAATCGTTCGCGAACAATTCGCCGTTAACAATTAAACAGCTGCTTTTATTTCTGTCCGTAGCACTACAGCATCAATTGCCACCACTGAACGAAATATTATGAGGCAATAAAAATCTAAGTCCAGCTTTAGTTAGTAAACTTAACGGACGTTATTCCAGATTTCTATACCTACGTCTATCACGAAATACGTCTATAATATAAACAGAAACATACCCTACATTGGGCTAAAATTTGCGAATATAAATAGGATTACCATGACATTTAAAATTGGAAGTATGCCTCTTATCTGCTCAAGGACAAATGTGAGACATTATGCTTGTTAATTACTTAATATCGATCGCAAAAACTAATCTTGCGATGCAACTATCATGGCTAAAATGCTTTAATAGCAAAACAGTCTTAAATTTTTGGTTTCTCACAAGTACGTAGAGAGTAAAGAAGTCGCAAATGGAGCCCAAGTGGGTGGCACGATGAGGTAAAAAAGCTGATAAGATTAGAATTTATACCAAAATTCCAGCAAAAGCATCATTTCTGAGAGGGGCACAGAAAAAATGTGTTGGCAAAGGGTCTTTTGATGGTGGTGGGAAAAGTTTTTTAATAGTGATGGAGTGGCAAATATCGTGTGGTGATGAAACTTGGCTGTTGGAAAAGTTAGAGTCTAACAATACCTTATTTAGAAATTACCTTTAATTGACACATTACTGACTTCTGGGTGGACAACAAAAAATTTGAAATAGTGGACAAATTTACGTACCTTGGGGACACCATCGACTACAAGGGGGACCTACGGAGGGCAGCCAAGGCCCGTAGTCAAGTCGCCTGGTTCAAATGGAAAGAGCTGGCGAGTCTACTTACCAACAAGCGATTGCCCTGTAAGGTGCGCGGGAGGGTGTATAGCGCGTGCATTCGCCCCGTGCTAGCTTATGCTTCTGAATGTTGGGCACTCACGAAGGAAGCAGCGGCCCCTCTTCTAGCCACTGATAGAAAAATGATGCGGTGGATGGCAGGAGTGCGTTGGGAAGACCGCGCATCCAGCGAGAATGTGGCGAAATCACTTGGACTTACGTCGCTGGAGACGGAACCGACCAACCGGAGGTTGAGATGGTACGGCCACGTTCAACGCAGAACTTGCGCGGTGGCGAAACAAGCGGTCGAAGTCCAATTCGAAGGAAAGGCGCCCCGTGGAATGCCGAAAAAGAAGTGAGAACAGGTCGTCAAAGAGAATATGCAATCGATAGGGCTACGAATTGAGGACGCGCAAGACAGGGACAAATGGCAAAGAGTGCTGAAGTCACGGTGCAGTCGAAGTCGTTGCACGCGCGATGGAACCAATCGACTCTGAAGGATGCGGTGGTGGTGGTGACACATTAACAATAAAAACAAATTCTATTCCAGCAAGTACAATAATCAAACAAGGCAATTATTTCCGCAACTTCTATTTACAACAAAAAGAAACCTACGATTTTACTCTTCAGCACAGTTCGAAATGTTAAAAATTCCGTATAATATAGGTAACGGAGCCGTCGAAATCTATGAGAGTACGCACGACTGGTCTCATAAACTTTTCAAACAAACGAATGTTAACGTCATATTCAACGGTTAAAATAATGGTTTTCATATCTCACCTGATCAGCGACAGACATTACATGTCGGTTTTGAGAAATGTTTAAGTGAGCGACGTGGAATTTGTTTCGACGGATCAGATCATAAGTTATTCCCATAAAGCTAGTAGAACCCGTTTTTGGCACACGATTGTAAAAAATAATCACATCGTTTGGTGACCAACCACTAAATTCGGCTGATGCGCCGCTGCGAACAATTCTATCGCTTAACCAGCCGCTCGTTGCATTTTTGTTTCCGTGTATTTGATAGTCATAATTGGCCGATCTTAACATATAACCTGGAATTGGAACATGAAATATTTCTATCTAAATAATTATATATACAAATTCTAGGCAATCTAAACACTTATGTACACATTTTCTTTAGCACCGCAAAAAAATGAGTTATATTTGACTACCCTGTCATGCTTTGAGCTTCGTCTGGACACCGTAGATCCTAAAACTAGTAGCTTGTCTCATCCACTTCCTAAATGAACCATGCAGCAAAGCATTGTACAGTTTTAAAAAGCTTCTCTTTGCTCTGAAATGATTATATATAATTTGGCTTAGATATTTGCACCATTTGTAGGATACATTCCGTAACATGTTTTATTGAGCCCATTTTCAACCCGACACGTGTCCCTTTTTCGTTCGGACGAAGTTGTAATCCGTTTTCTTGCCTAACCAAGGAGAAAAGGAGATTTGAATCTTTGGAATAAGGTATCTGGGGAATGTATGAGATGAAGCGAAGTTGATTTACGTGTGTCGTTAAAAAACCAAGAAATGGATAGCGCTGGAATTTAAACCTCTGACCAGTAAAATCATTCAATCGCACAGACGAACCTTCTGCTGTAATGACGTATGATCTAAGCTTAAAATGACACTAACGCATTTAATATAGTAACACGATAGCCTATCGTTCACTTGGAACAGGCAAGAAACGCAAGGAGTTAAAAATTTTTAAATTTTACATTTTCGAAGTATTATTACTCTTCGAGACTTTGGCTCGTAACCAGAAGCAATAGCTCACAATTCAGGTTCTTCTGCCCAAAAGCAAGGTGTTGTAGTTGTCAATGAGTCACATGATTCGGAGCCCTGGTCTCACGGTTTCACCCAACGACAAAAACAAGATATATAACTTCCATCTCAGACAACATAACGCTAAACCGATGAAGTGGTTGTCATATTTTTTCAAAAAAACGGCAGAACCTAACATTACGCGAAAGGAAAAAATTACACACGACTGCCGAGCCCAACAAAAATTTGGGAAAATATAGTCCCCTGGCTAGTCCAAACTTCTGAAATTATAGCCGGGGGCCTCCTGCTCACCTTCCGGGGGTACCTGATTTTGTAGGGGGCAATTTTTTACTGGATTTTGTCGCGTTTAAACGTATATTTTTCTCAGCAGGGGTTTTTGAACCGGGGGGTACCCGAATTTTTGCCGGGGGGTACCCGAATTTTTGCCGGGAGATAGGAGCCGGGCACCTCCGTTTTGCCGGGGGGGGGCAGCCGAAAATACCCGCCCCCGCCCCCACTTTGGACTAGCCAGGTCCCTACCATAAGAGAATGCGGGTTTCAAACAAACAAACGTCGAGCGAACATCGAACAATTGTACCTAAAAGATTCGCCAACAAAAGAAATTTTTCGAAAGCATTATCACAGCTTCGAACAACATTTTTATTATATATACAATATTATTTTTTATTCGAGATGAACTTAATTATTTACATTTTCATCACATTTAATTATGGGTATTGTCAAGAACTAGTCGAACAAATATCGAACACGTCCATCAGCACCTTCCCAGCGTATTCGAACAATCATCGAGTCTGGAACGAACACCGAACGAATTGTAGTAATTTCTAGCATGAGCTGTACATCCGTCACTGATAACCCGGCTTAACCAAAAAGGACTCAGATATATCAACTTCCCCACATTCGTGCGCCCTACTTAAAGTCTAATTTCCCCAGTTCATGCTCTCCAGGTACATAGTTTTCTTCTCTGCTAAAAACTGGAACAGAATTAAATTACACATAATATTTGAGCGTTAAATTACACATACTCGACGCTTTCTAACAGCTACAGTGTCTTACGCCCAAGTGCTTACGTTCGATTCCGACATTTCCGAACTGGGGACCCTCAGCTCATGGCCCCAGGTACAATTTTGCTACACTTTGGAGAAGGCATATGACTCTTAGTTTGTTACAGGCAAAAAAGAATTTTTTGCGCGGCAAAACACTTAGGTAAACTCCATTATCGTCAACTTTGATATTACCATGACAGATATATTTTCATGTTACAGCTCCCCATCACGTGTACGTTAAACGTTTTCCACATAACGTTGCAGCTTAAAAGAAGTCGTCATTATAACTGTACATACACCAGATATTATCTCACAAAAGGCCGATCTCAAAGAAACATCTCTTACCAACGAAACAATGCTCTGAGAGAACAACTATGATTACGATTACTCAGTGAAATATTCAAACCAACCTTTTTGCAGTTGCGCAATCCGGGTCTCAACGTAAGCATATATCACCACAAAAATAGCTCCGAGTGCTATAAGATTGACAAAATTCTTCCACCGAGCTGAAAGCGACGTCATTTGCGAACAATCAAACGGTTAAATGTAATGTTGAAAGAAAGAAGTTTCCGAACAGCGCTCATGAATACAGTATAACTGGCCGAAAAACTAAACATAATACGGTTAAGCACTTCTGGATCATCACGCTTTTCTAGCATAACAACATTTTCAATAACTAACATAATAATATATCTTACAAAGAAAGTGAATATAAAATGTTGTAATTAAAGACACCAGGGCAAAAGGTAGCATATCGACACCAAAGTTAAAAATGAAACATTAACGCCAATATATACAATTTTTGCGCTGTATTTAATGGCCGTTTTTTGAGGCGAAAAAGTAGCCAATGTTGGAGAATAATAAGTAATTCATAGCAGAAAGATATAATTTTTCATAATATTGAGTGCAAAAAGTAGCATATGAACATAAAATGGTATGTAATGTAACACCATGAAAATTGTGTAAGAAGTATTAAAACAAATTATTTAGAGTTACTGACAGAAATAAAAACAAATCCTTCACTGAAGTGTACAAAACACCAGCAAGCACTTCGCGAAAACATAACTGCTGTTCAATTGCTATTTGCATAACTTTCGCGAGGGATTTGCTTTTATTTCGTCCGTAACTGTAGACATTAAAGGAAAATTCGATTACATATTGGCACGGGAAATATTATCACAATTTCAAGAGAGCCCTGGACAACAGTATATATGTTCCGTTTCACGTCACTTTCACATGGAAGTACTTCCTGACTGGAATTACAGTACAAACGATGACTAATCATATACTTCCAAGAGGCATATACATCCTAGACATTAAAGGAAAATTCGATTACATATTGGCACGGGAAATATCATAATTTCAAGAGAGCCCTGGACAACAGTATATATGTTCCGTTTCACGTCACTTTCACATGGAAGTACTTCCTGACTGGAATTACAGTACAAACGATGACTAATCATATACTTCCAAGAGGCATACACGTGGTTTATGCACCTGTCACGCAAGACATAGTTTTGTCCTGTAATGTAGAACTTGGCTAATACCCTAATAATGTGGAATACGTAATTTTGATCCGTCTGTAATAGCAGTTTGACAAGCAGTAGCGTCTGGTTGATAACCAGTATTTTCCAAAATCTATTCTTTTATGGCTTCGCAGAATTACCGTACAGTCACGGCCAACGGTATGTGCAGAATAATCGGTCGATTTAGGTCAAGTGAAATTTCGATATTTTCGACTAACCGAAATTTCGATGGATTTCGAGTTTACCGCAGTTAAATACATTTTAAGTTCATAATATTTCGATTATACGTAATTTAGACCGGTTGCTATTTCGATCGTTTTCTATTATGCTTACTTTTGGCCGAGGCTTTACATACAATTGTCGCTTCAATAGATGCGATTATTAGTAGTCATCACAGTAATCGGGTCACCGTGACACCACAATGACCGAGAGACAAAACGACGACCCGACTTATATATGTTGCCTACAACCGAGATATACAAATAGGAGGGCAGCCACATCACGCTATACAAAGACGGACTTCGGTACAGTCAAATGTAAGGCGGAACGCTAAGAACTAAAGATGATAGAATCACAGTGAGATCAACAATTTGAAAATAAAACTTATCAAATAGAATTGTCAGAATACGTACTCCATGCGACATTGAACATCCCATGAATAAAGGGCACTCATGTACAATAAATCTCTACAGTAATCCACAATGAATAATATTGTACTGAATCATATTTTTGACGATATTAATTTGAACATTTGACGATATTGATTGACAACTTATGAACCAACTACAAGCAAACAATCATCATCAGGATCATCAGTTTTTCTCGAAGAACCAACTATAGAGTTGGAGGAAAACTTACTAGAAGATTTGGATATAAGTTATATACATGTGGAAGAACCAGGTGACGCAAACGTTAAGGAAACATCTAAATGTAATGATAAAGTTCCAGAATTATTATAAAAAATAAATTAAATACAACATGAAGAGAGAAATTTCAAAGAACAATATCCGACAGAGTTATTAATAACAAAGTCAACTATTTCTGAGTTATTGAACAAAGTGTCTGATAGTTTTACACAAATGCGCGACGTGTTAGGATCTTTAATTCTACATAACGATGAACGCTTCGCACAGTTAGAATCAACTGTGCATCAGATGTTACTCACCATCGAGAACCAAAACTTAGGATGTTCAAGACAAAAATATGACTCTGGGTCGCAATAGCCATAATGTAACTATATTTTCAATTTTACTTGACTGTCACTTCAAATTCAAAATTTATAGCTTATGGGAACATTATGTGATATTATTACGGTTATTTATTAAATATCTAACTGGTACGTTAATAATATTTCAATTCTTACTACTATGGGGTTACGCGTTATCAATAGCTCCTGTCTTAATTCGGAGGAAATATAGTGAATCATATTTTTGACGATATTAATTGGAAATATTTTGGTTATGTAATAATACAATACTGAGAACGGACTGGTTTTTTAGCCGATGTTCAATGGAAATTACTTACGATTGTCTATCCATTTATTTGGTTCAATTGGAATATATATATTCGGCTGCTTCGTCAGAGAGAATCGATTTTTTTGGTTTACTTCATGTGCCTATCTTCAACGTTTGTTGGCGTTGCGACTATTGGTGTTATCTGTGCTTTAGTAACGAGTGCTGTTCAAAGTTGGGTGAGTGTTTGAAACATTTCTAATTAGCTGGTTTAGCATTACCTTGGCTTAACCACGAGACGTAGTAGAATCATTTCGCATTGTTTTCCGCTCTAGTAGACGGGGTGCATTATATTAAACTGACCCAGAGGTTACATTTTGGAGGTCGTACTGGGGACGCTCAAAATTAACTAAGCCCAATTAAGCTAATAATACGCTAATATAATAAGGTTACAACATACATAAATTTACCTATATCGGTAACATTTAAGTTACTTACTATCTAGCAAAACACAGGTTCCAGCTCCGTTCCAAAGGCATTGCACATCGCTAGTTCTGGAAGCTCTTCTAAGCCTACCTAAAAGCCTTCGAACGTACTTCGTTCTAACTCTCGGGAGTGATACTCACTCTAATTAATTCTGCACTAACCTTGCACCAGTGTTTATTTGCTTATAAAGCGCGCCGGTCTGGCTAAAGCAATGTCAACCTCTTCGGAACGAACCGACAGTCTTCTAAGGGCTCTTGAGAAACAAAATGAGCAATTTCAAAAATTTTAAGGACCAAGCTGAGGTATCTGAAAATATAGGTACGCTACAAGAACAAATCACAGACATTGATGTACTGACAAACACTTCTCCATCCTACCAAACTGACTTAACACTGTATCATGGTGAGATAGGTGAAGATTTTAAGCAATGATTTGAAATCTTTGAACTAGTTGCTAATGCAAACAATTGGAACGAAGCGCGGAAAGCTAAGGTACTTCCAGCATATCTAAGAGGTATGGCACTAGAGTGTTATCGAAGTTTGTCGGATCCAACTAAACGTAGTTATAATGCACTGACTAACAAATTACTTGAACTTCTACAAGCACCCGAAAGAGAAAAATTTAAACGCAATGAACTGGTAAGGCGCAAACAACTAACCACCGAAGGTGTAGGTGACTTCAGACAAGCAATAAAGGTTTCGGCACGTGGTGCGTGGCCAGGAATTGACCAACCTACACGAGATGCCTTTGCATGCGATTTCTTCATTGAAGGTTTACGTGACACACGAATGAAAAAGTTTGTACTATCAAAAGAACCTAAGTCACTTGAAGAAGCTATTAAGTTGGCTGAAAGAGAAGAAGCGCAACTTAGGTTACTAAACACTAACACTACATCCGTGATTACTGACACACAAAATAATGAAATAAACGCAATTAAAAACGCACTTAAAGGACTTATAGACACACAACAAACTATGTTACATCAGCTAACTTCCAAACAGGACAAAAGAGTATCCTTTGTCGAACATACTGTTGGTTCTACTGCTTCTGAATCAGAAGATCATAAGTATAAGGCATTAAGCATAGAAACTGAAAGACTTCATAGTCGGTTGGATGGCTTATTTAGGTCACAACATAATAGGCGATAAGACAGACAACGATCACCCCGACGGAACTATACCGGGAGGTCTACTTACACTGGCAATATACGTTGTGAATATTGTAGGGGTAGCCACCATAGTTACGCCTGCCCTAAGAAACCAAGGTCTATTCGATTTAGAACACCAACGCCAGACAGGCGTGAGACTTTTTATCGATCACACTCATTTTCACAGCAATACCGTCAATCTGAAAGCGGCAATGCTGGGGTTACAAAAGATTCGTTTACCGGATTTAATCGCGCAGGAATGACAGACGATATGTCAGTGTTGTTAACACTGATGAACATGTTTCACTAAAGGCAGAAAATGAAGCCTTTAGGGATCACTTACAACGGTTAAGAGATGCCGGTTGTTCTAACTATGTAAATGGGATAATAGTTGGTGACACACATTTATCTTTTTATAACACCTCTTATCGACTAAAACAATTAGCAATATTATCAGTAATTCTATTAGTATCAACATTTTACATACCTTTATTAGGAGAACACTATAATTTTTGTCAAGGTGGCACAAGTGGACATGCCATTGCAATGCCACAAACACTCACTTGTACATCACCTCGTGCACATGAAATTGAAAAGCTGACCGTAAACCTCTATATACCAAGAATCAAACTTATTCTGCGGAATGCCAGGAAATGTTCGTTAGTACGCAGGAGGATATGTACAAACACATGGTTTTTCGGTTCTAAGGGCTTAGTGCTTGATGAAATTGAACATACATCTGTGGATATAACAACGTGTGTCACGGCATACAAGGAAAAACTTTATAAAAATCTAAGTCTTAAACAAACATCAAACGTTACTTGGTCAACAGCACAAACATTGCAAGTTAAATACAAGTGGTGTTGTTACGACTATTGTCATTTAATTGAGAACTTACTACTAGAATTTGGTACGGTAGCTACATTTGACGGACTGCATCTAGTAAGCATATTGGGTAACTTTAGGTGGTTGTACTACGCAACTGGCCTACTGTCAAACTCATAGCGCGACTTTTATTTAGACTACGGCATTCCCCGTTGGATTGCTTTGTCGCTACCAATCAAAGGGTACCTACGTGGCTAAAATCAGTAATGATCACGTAATTATAGATATGGTGCAAGGCGCATTTACGCTAA